>VZUI01033542.1:0-76857 GCA_013401135.1 Cettia cetti
AAAAAAAAAAAAAAAAAAAAAAAAAAAAGATATATTGTAGGTAGAATAAAACTAGAGAGGCTAAACTAAACAATCATAAGGTGGGTGTTGCTTTTGCCAGCAGTGGTCAGGCAGCTGTTGACAGTGCTATAGAGGTTTTTGCAAACTTTGCACAAAGTTTGGAGCAATGTCAAGTGCCAAAAATCTTGCTGTGAGATATGGTGCCTTAAGCAAAATATTTCTTTGTGTGGAAACTTTTTTGCTCCCTGCTTTATTTCAAATGTCACTCAAGGCAGTGAGCCAAATGGAAGATGGTTCAAAATTAAGATACTGTAGCTTAAAATTCTGCAGTATCTATAATACTTGTAGTATTTACAGGGTGAGATAAAAATGAGTTCTTCTACCAAGTACAAAGCTATTAAAAAGTTAAGCATCTCTTCTTCTACTTCCCCTTCTTCAATCTATTTTTAAACATTCTCAGTGCTAGCTATTGCTGATTTCTTGATCTCATCACTCACTCTACAGTGTAAGTAATGCTGACACTTTGGAGGTGTTTCTGCTTTGGTTTAAAAAAAAAAGCCACCAACAAACATTCCTAACAGTCTATACACCAGCTTTTGCTGACTGTGATTTATCTAGCCTGTATAATATTGCTACTCTGATTTTCTGTGCCTCTTCTTTCCAGTTTCCCTCTGAAGCTTAGGGCCAGGACTGCCTGGAGTAGCCATGTATTATTACATTGCCTCTTCTACCTCACCTCCCTTTTCTCAGTGTATTACTACAGACTGTATTCCTTGGAACAAGATGGTCTAACATCCCTTCTGTGGATTGGCAATAGCTTTTCCAAGTAGTTTGGTTGTAGCCTATACTGATATGCACTTGGATACAGTTCTTATTAAACAGATAAAGAGCCTAATTCTTCTTTATTCAGTGTTTATTACGGCTTATTTCCTTTCAATTGGTAATCTCCTTGAAGAATAAGGTTATTTCAATTCTTCCTCTCATCTTCATTACCTTGATCCTTTTCTGTAGAAAAAAAAGGAAGTGCTGGATTTACAGCTATATAATTGCTGGGTTGTATTTACCACAGCAAAGCTTTTCTTTGCCATTTGACCTGTGAAGGTGTCTGCTGGTTAAAATGAGCCTTGGAGTCTGTTTTGAAACTGAGTGCCATCCCTACCACCAACTGCCATTGGTACTTGCTAAATATGTAATCATTCTTCAGCATATGTATTAGGTAGTCATAATTTTTGGTAACAGGTAGCTTTGGGTGCCATGTGTTCAGACCAGACAAAAAACCCATTTAATGCCTCTGATTCTTTTAGCCATGCCTCCATTTCCCCTCAGGTACATGTCTCAGCAGGGGGATGACATTAGACTCTTGAAAAGACAGCTTGAGTACACAGCTGAATGAAAAATATTCTTTACTCCCATTGGGAGCCTCTTTCTGCAGCCTGTATGTGTTTTTTTAGTTTTGAAGGCATTCCAATAGCCTTCCCAGGTGTTGTCACACTGTTGTTTTACACACTGAAGTTGTTACTGGTGCATAAGGAGAAGAGCCACTCTGCATGGTGGTCGAGATTCATTTCTTTAGCCCTGCAGAATATTGCTAGCAGCTGTGAAACATCAGTCTGCAATGACAGGCAGGCTGAGATCCTGTCTGAAAACTTACCAGATGACGGAAGCAGAGCCTGGAAGCTGAGCCAGGACTCTGAGCTTTGTTCCCCTTCTCCTTTCTCAAGAAGTAGTTGAACCTAGAGTGTTTTAAACATTCTTACATTGCTGGTGAGGATGAGCTCCTAGCTTGTCTGCTGCGATACTGTGTTCTGAAATTATCTTAATTACTCATTATTCATTATTATTGTGAAATAAAGTATAAGTCAACATATGGCACTTACATGTAGCATATCTAGGCAAGGTGTTCAGTGGGGCTGATGGACTCTAGTCCAAAGAGGGACTTTAGTGTTGTCCCTGCTGCTGCATAGCTTATTTCGGAAGATATATAAACAAAGTAAAAGAATGAATTTCAAAACCATGGGATTGAGAATATGCTCATCTTTCAAGGTAAAAAATTGTATAATTTATACAGTGACTTAAAAATAAAAAAAGAAAGTTTTGATTTTTTAACTCTGTAAAGTAGCCAGAACAGCAGTTGGATTAAAAAAATGCAGGAATACCAGGAAAATAATCCCTTCTTCCAAAGAATTGCAGTACTTTGCCTGTGATGGAAGGGAGGTACTAAGGTCAAAGGGAGAAAGGCTTGAATCTGATAGAGTGAAAATGTTAGATTAAGAAAAATTACTTGTATCTTAGCAGCTCCCTCAAGAGCCTTTAATTGCATATGCAGGTTCTTCTAATTTTTTTTCCTTTTTTTCCTCCTTCTCCTGGCAATTTGAGCCACTCTGGGAGTGAACTTAAGGGTTTTTTTGAAATTAAGACAGTTAAAATCACTGGCAACTTAGTTGTCATTCTCTTTGGCACAGTGACCTAACTGGAGGCTTGCTTCTGTAGGTCAGAGCTGATGACAAGAGCACATATTTCTAAGTCACAGGATGATTTTGTCCAGCTTAAGGAATAAATCTGCTGCTGAGATTGTTACAGGAGGGTGAGAATAATAAATCTCCGAAAGTGGGGGAGGGCACAGTGGGGACAATGTCTTCACAGCTTGACAGTGATTCCACACTGATAAAAAAAAGCTTTTTGTGCAAATCTAAGCTGAAGATGGTCTCAAAAGTAACCTGACCTTTATTATCTGCTTCACCTTTTTAATGGACAAGTTTTAATCTGTCCTTGGGCGTTTATTTTTCCTATTACTTCCAAATCTTTGAAGAGACCTGTTTTGCCTTTTGGGAAGAAGTTTGACTGTGAAGTCTGAAACTGTAAAACTGCAATAAGGTAAATCTATGTGCAGTGACAGGTCTTCTCCATTTAAGCTTCCTTGCATTTCACCTCAGAAACGCTTTGTTAACCAAACTAAAATATGATAATATGCTTCTTTAACCCATATCTTATGTACAAATTGCTTTTATAGAAAAGATAGTCTCTGTGTTGGAGTTTGTCCCAAAAATGAACTGAGAATTCTAGTTCTAAACTACAGGACTGTGTACAGGTTCCTTATTCTGAGTTACATGTGTACTCAGGCTACCTGTGGGATACTGCTGCTTCTTGTCCAAAACTCCAGTCCTGCAAAATTGGTTAAGACTGTGGTTTACTGTTTACAATTTGGAAAGAAACTGGCTGCAAACCAAGAAATCTTATTTCACAGGTTCTGAGGTTTTGAATCCCTCACTTATTACTCACTAGAACAATAGAGACAAACACAAACTTGTGGCTCCCTGCTGTCCTTCTAAATTAGTTGATTGCACCATATTGGAGATTTTAGCTTGAAAAAGGGGAGAGCAAAGGGTGAGTCTCAAGTTTGAATTAGGTAAGTGCTCTTAAATAATGGCTTTAATAACCCTAAGGTAGCTTATCTTCTGCTTAGGAGCACTGACCATACACTTGAGAAAAATGTTCTTTTGAATGCTATATTTCTGTAAGTATGTTAAAACAACAACTTTTCACAAGTAGTGAAGCAAATATACATGGTGAGAAAGTTCACTAACAGCTCAGCTTAATTCTCTGATCTTTATAGCTGCTGCTTGTTGAAGTAGCATGTAGTGTCTCTGCATTGATACCAAAATTCCTGGGGGTTTTGGCATCGAAGTGGTAAAGTATAATGGCTCAGTTTTCAACTGCCTTGTCTTCCATGCAACAGTACTAGGAAGATGTTTTTTCTCCCCAGAAAGTTTTGCACAACTTACAGAAGGGTGTCAGGTATTTTAAGTGGTAATTACCTAAGGGCTTGGTTCAACCTACAAAGTTCAAGTCTGAATCTGGATCTGAACTTTCCCAGAAGCAGAGGATGGTTTTAGACATTGTATTGGTTTGACCTATTATAATGCAAGCTCTGAAATGCAGGTCCAAGTGTGGGCTGGGATTTTGTATCTTCCCAAGTAGGAGACATTAAGGGTCACTTTTACATGATACATAATTGAAATAATATGAGTGGATGTCATGTTGGGGAAGGTATCTACAGCATTATGTTTGAAGGGTAATAACCTTGCCATGTCTTAATTTTTCAAAAGAAGCTGTTTAAAGGCTGCAAAGAATGAGAGGTTAGAGGGGAGGTTTCTTTTGGCTAATTACTGTAGAACTGCCTTTAGAACTTATGCAGTAAATAAGGACTTTGGATTTTAGAGAGATTTTGTCTGAATCTCAAGATTCAATAGTTTTAAAGCCACTGAACCCCAGAGACTAGAGCATTGCTATTAATGAGTGCTGCTCCAGACTGCTTTTGACACGTTTGCTTTTGAAGGACCAGGCCCAGGAAGAGGGAGCTCTTTGTTTGTGATCAGAATAAACTCATTGTACACCCAGACAATTAACTCTTCAATCGACTTGCCAGCCTCTGTAAAGCACTCCACTCTCCTCTCTGTCTACCTCCAGTTCTATTCACACACTTAAGCACACCAGTGTTTTTTGTTTATTATTCTGAAAAAGTCCTTCACAAGAATAGTCGGAGCAGATCAACATTGTCCCCCCAGCAGCATTTATCTCCGCCTGGCAGTGAGTGTGTCAATCAGGAATCAAAAAGCCAAACAGAGGAGGCTTTGAATTGTGTCACAGGGGTCAGAGTTACTTCCAGCTGTCTGTGCATGGGATAGGCTTTCTTGCAGGGCGAAGAATTGTGCTGCCAAACAAACACTGAGTACATTGGACCACAAAGTCCTTGGGGCTTGAGTGGCTTTTTTCATGTTGATGCACCTGCGCGGGTGATGTGAGAAGGAAGTGGGGGGAACTAATGCCTTCCAGAAGGCATGGGGAAAGGCTCCTTATCCTATCTGGTTGATATCTGGAATGCAGTGCTGAAGTAAAGGCTGTCTGCATCCATATGGCATTCAGAATAGTGGACGTAGGAAGAGAACAATTACTGCAGTGGCAGTGCAAGTCAACCTTTGCTGTTAGGAGCTCATTAAGCCCTGCAGAGCCCTCGCATGTTTAGCACTTAGGCATATTTTCCCCTTTCTAAGCAAAACTTTACTTCCCTTGTCTGTGTCCAAGTATTTGGTGATTGTTATATCCAAAGGCAGCACAATGCTGCTGTTTCTTAATATTAAAGAAATAAAGAGTGAGAGCATGGCTTTTGCTGATTTGGTTTAAAAAGTTGGGGGTTTTTTCTTAACAGTTGTGGGATCTCCATGCATAGAAGTGGTTGGACTTGATGATCTTAGAGGTCTTTTTCAACCTAAATGGTTCTATGGACAGGAGTGTGAAGACTTGGCAGGGAAGTCTATTTGCGCTGGTGTGTTTCCATTTCAGCTCCTTGCAAAAACTTACCTTGATTGGCCAGGTTGCAAGAATTTTTTTTTTGCATGAATGCTGACTTTCTGCACTTAAGTTGCATAGACTATTAAATTAATTATGACTTGCTGAAATTGTTTCATTTAATGTTGGGAAGAATTGTGGTTAAGGCAACAATTTGCTCCTCCCCTGCAATACTAGATGGGACATGTATTTTTGTCTAAGACCCCATGAAGTGCAAACACAAAACACAAGTTTTGTTGTCTTGGTTTTTTTTTGGTTTTTTTTTTTTTTTTTTTTTTTTTTTTTTTTTTTTTTTTTTTTAATGGAAGTGTTGTTTGACCATGATGACTATTAAATACTTCTCAGAGCTATGGAAAGCATACTGCTGGTTGCACTGATGTTGTTGTGTTCAGCTGTGCTGTGTAGCCTCTTTTATGGCCAGATGTGTAACAGCAGCTGTTAGTTGTGATCGCACTAGTTCTAAGTCAGGACTGGTGTGTGCCATAAATTGCTGAGACCTGCTTTAAAAGATCAGGAAACACAGGGGAGCTTTTGCATGTATCTTCATTACCTGATACCAAGCATAAACCTCAAAATCAGAGTGATTCCAAATAGAGAGGAACTTTAAAAGTGATAGGTAAGAGTCTGGCTAGATGACTCGGGTCTCCATCAGCACCAGCATCTAGCTGCTTTAATGAAACACAATTGAAACAACAAAATAAAAAAAAAAATCCTGATGGTAGTGCATGATTGTACAGTGAGCCTGTATACCAAACAGTTTTCACATGTACCATTTTTTATACTGTACTTTACAAGGCAGTTTAATTGCTCCCTATGCTGTGTTGTCTTGGAGTGGGAGCTACTTCAGGAGAGTGGAAAACCAAATACAAAGGACTACTGATTTACTTTTTGCTCGAAGTAAGTAATCTGACTTTGCTATTTCTCCCTTAATGGCTGAGGAGAATATCAGATATTAGTGGACACTAATATCTGTAGTTCTGTTGGAAGATGTGCCTTAAAGTTTTAACTTGGTGTTTTAACTTATGAGCTCTTAAATGGAAGGCTGTATATTTCCAGGATGTCTTATGCATGAAATCTGTCTTTTTGCCCCCCAAAGTGTCATGATGAAGTGCATGTGAAGGTGAGGAGTTTGGTTTGCTTGGTTGCAACTAGGTTGATTGGTATAAGCCCCTGAGCTTTATCTCTTGCACCAATTAGACTTTGCCAGTAAAGCTGCCATTAATATAAATGTGGTATGCTTTAGCTTCCAATAAAAACAAAAATACTTTATTATTGATTTCTTAAATAATGAGTATCAGGTTACACCAGTATATATTTCTCATGCAGGCTTGTCATCAAAAGTGTATTCCTGTCAGGAAGTCTCCCTGGCCAAGTGTCAGTGTTGCAGTTCTGGGGATCTGATCTTGTAGGTGTTCAATTGCTAAGTGTGGTACCTGCTCTTTGACATCTTTTCTGTACAGTAAGCACTAGAACAACAGTATTTGCAAGCTGAAATTCTTTTAAAGGTGAACAGCAGTTTTTGGTCCTACTCAGTGAATTCAAATGACCAGCAGTAATGCTTGAATCAAGTTCTACATCTTCCTCCTTGCATTTCTCTTGCTACTGTAGTGTTCTAAGATAGGCAGCCAATACTGTTACTAAATACATAAGCAGAAGAGAATGGCTAGCTACTGTTTGCAAAAAATGTTGAAAAACTAGGAGTATTGAAGATAAATAGGTGTATCTACATCCCTTGTGCCAATAAGGGATGAAACCTTCAGATTAAGTGAGTTCAGGATAATTACTTGAATACCAAGGTAAATTAAAAGTGCAGCTAGTACCTACAGGTCTGTTGAAGAACTTCTGGCTCTCAAAAGATGTATGAAGCTTGCTGTTTCTTGTTGCAGTGTAACAATGAGCAGTGATATGAATTCCTTAGGCTTGGTGTCAGTGACTTGTAGGAAACATCTGGCTCCTGCATATATGCTATTGCCCAATGACAGTTAATAACAACTGTCCCAAGTGAAGCCCAATAGGAAGTCTAATGTCTTGTCCTAGAAATAACTTGGAAGCCCAAGGCTGCTGCGTGACTTTTTTCCTCACTTGACAAACTCTAATAAAGCTTCTGCTGTGTTACACAATCACCTAGTCACTTCTACTTTTGTAGCCCAAAAGAGCACCATGGGACTATACTTGAAAAATGTCTGTTTGAAGGATGCTACCTTCTGGAAAAATATAATCAGGTTTTATTTTTCATTCATATTATCTTCCTGTGTGCCTTTTTCTCTCTGCTGGCATGAGATCTGGGTCTGTGACAAGCCGGGTCTTCCTGTTTCCCTGCTCCTTGACCCTAAAACAAGAGATGGGGAGCTTTACCAGGCTGTCTCTTGCATCTCCTACTGTGTGGTGCATTTAAGGGGAATTCTTTCGTTGCAGATTAAATTGTGCCACTAAGCTACATTTTCCTCCAACTGGACAGTTAAGTGTGACCTTTGTTTTTTCTAGTTCAGGGAGAGATCTGTGTTGGCCCTCTGCTTTCTGAGTATAACTCGTCACCATTATGAACTTCATGGCAGAGAACTGTTGGTGACATTAATGACAAATACTAGCACAGAGAAATGGTGGATGCTTGCAGAAGGCACACAAATGTAACTGCAGCAGTCAAAAGCTGTCCTATGAATGGGCTTGGATTTCTGGAAGAGTGGGAATCTGCACTCCTCCAGTAACTTCAGAGGACTAAAAGAGGATAAGAGGGGAGGACAGGGTAGTCACTATAACATTCTTCCTAGTTTCATGCATGGAAATGTGTCATATCCTTCCTAGAAAGGCATGCTGGTTGGAGATGGGGGAGGACCTTATAGTTCAGCGTTGTTGCAAGGGAAGGTAATAGATGGTAAAATTGTGAAGCTACCAACAGATTCCAGTGCATAAACTGGAGTGCCACAGAGCATTGGGAATTTCCTGCTGCGATTGGCCACTAGCTAAAACACCAAGTAAGAATCTTGGTAAAAAGTGCTGAAAAGGCTCTTGCAGCTTTGTTGTCCCCTCTGGGAGGAGGAAGCAGCATTGCAGCTTATGCAGGTGTGGCACAAGGAGTGTGTTCTGCTCTGTGTTCACTGCAGCCCCACAGAAAGGGCTCCACAAAGCAGGTGTAGCAGGTGCATACCAAAATTAGGGAGTCTGTGTTCTTTATGGTGGGAAAAAATGACAAAAGAACGTGTAGTAAGAATATAAGGCAGAGGGCTTCATACACAGGAAGTCTAGAACAGAAGTATGAACATTAGGATAGATTTTCAATGACTGGATTTTGTTTCTTGTTTGAGCTTAATCACCGATCTGCATTGCAAAGGTCTACACTAGCTAGTAACTAGTGACTGAAGCACTTCAATGCTTTTAGATTTCTTTACCATTGGAGAGATTCCTTTAATGAAGAAACAAGTACCCAAAGGCGAGTCTTTAGAAAAGAGATAGGACAGATTTGTTACTCTAAGGCAAACAGATACTTCTGTTTTGGTTGGGTGAGGGATGTTTTTTAGCCAAGTGGAAACTCTAATTATATATGGAGCTATATTGCTTATTTCTCCTTGCTCCTATTTAGACCTTTAATGTTAGCTGAATTCATTTATGTGTACTAAAGAAACTGCTCTGACTTGTGTTTTTTAAACAGTATGCAACTGTGTTGAAGAACAAGATTAATTCTTGTGTAGAGAAGTATTAAAACATTATGTTCCTATTGGAACAGCAGACCCCCTTCTAAACAGAAAAATGTTATAGGATTTTGCTTGCTCTGTGTAGTCTTAGAGTTGGTGTTTTAACTGATTGAGCTTCAGAGTTGGCTACAAGAATATTTCCACTCATGTTAATGAGCTGTGCTGTTAATGAAAGATTTCTGGCCAGCAAAAGATGAGGTACAAAAAAAGAAACTGCTCATGTATTTTTGCTGGTGGTGGCAGCAAGCTCTGTAGCTGGTGGAACACCTACAATGATAACCTCTTGGACTAGTTTTCTAGTTTCTAGCTCGTGTGCTAAGGTAGTCTTCACAGTGCAGAGCAGATGCTCTCTTGGCTTCTTTCATTTCCAGATGGCCTGAAGCAAGTGGTAAAATGACTGTAAACTCATTTCAGTAGTGTAGTAGCTCTGAAATATTAATACTGCTATTTAAATATCTTAGATGTTCTTATCCTGCCATCTCAAACTAATTGCGACATTACTATGTCAAAAAAACCCCAAACAAACAAAACCCCATTTGTCTCTTACTTGGCTGGTGAATCCCAGTTCTTCTGGTGCTGGCACATCTGTCAGTGCAGTTAAGTGTTACACAATAAGCTTTATGCTAACATTAAAATCTAAACATGGAAGCAGTACAGGTGGAACTAAAGCTGATCCCTGGATGGTGCTATGCTGATTGTCATACTGAAGCATCCTGTGTGACAGTGTGGGGGCTTCCTGTCAGAGTCCCCTGGCCGCTGCCGTGGGGTCTCTGGTACTGATGCACTGTCCAGGGACTTTGTGGCACAGCAAAGCTGAGCTTGGTGTGTAGTGGGAGTAGTTTACTGCTTTGGTCCTCAAGTGACACTCTGGCAGAGTAGCATCTGTTGTGACTTGAACTATTACATGTACGACCTTAAGTGCTGTCATTGCATTGGTAGGACTCTAAGCTTTCTCTGCTCATTTCTGAGAAGCTCTTGTTTGTGAAGTTCTTGCTCTAACAGGGAAGGCTGCCATTGATGTGGGTGAATTCATTCCATGCTGGATCTTTCTGGATAAGGTGTGAGGTCAGTGTGAGATGTTTGCTTATGCAGAGAAACTACCAGGATGTGATAGAAGTGATATGTAACTGGCTGCCTCTTCAGACTGGCTCACAGGAGCAGTTACAACTTGTGTTCAGCAGCTTATATGTGAACCATGTGAAGCTTTCTGTGTGTGATGACTTTACTGCTTGTAGGTATGTGGAAGGAGTATTCTGGCACCAAAACCCTGACTGAGAATGCAACTCTGCACTCTTTTTGTTGTTGTTGTTGAGGGGAGAAGGCATTGTAGCTTTAAGAGAGTAACAACAGGAAAGCATAGCTAGTCACACCAGGGTGTAAAGTTTTATTTAGGATGGTGAAAATCACCCACCATACAAAAGAGTTCTTTGTATATGGCCTCATGCAGACTATCAGCAGCTCTTCAGCCTGACAGCAGCTTCCCAGGATAAGGCCTTACTTTGAAACCAGCCTGGCTCCTATCCTGGATGTTTTTTCTCTTTAATAAAGTAGGTTCCTGATGCAACTTAGGCTCCTGTGGGGTGCTGCACTAACAATATAGATAATGTTAGCAATATTCATGGGTTTTAGAAAAGAGTCATCTGCTTCTTTGTTGGGGAAAACATTGCCTCATATAGTGGGTCTGCCCTTTGACCAATGCTATTTCTTAAAAACTTGAGGTGACAAATATGGCTGTTATGGTTTTCTACAAGAACTGCTCCAAGGGAAGCCTGTGCTATCTGAGTAGAAGGCCTTCATGCTGGAAGTGCCCCTACAGTGTCACAGGTGACGATGGAGCAAACCAGCTTTGGTTTATGATGGGATGCACTTTAGTCTGTGGAGCACTTTCAGGGTACTCTGAAGACTGGCTCGAGCCCGGATGATGCCAAGGCATCAGCAGCAGGCTGGAGTAACACCCTTGGTGGAAGGCTGTCCTGTGTACCTCACTGGAGATACTCAAGAACCATCTGGATGCAATCCTGTGCCATGTGCTCTAAGATGAGCCTGCTTGAGCAGGATGGTGGGACTACAGACCCACAGTGGTCCCTTTCCACCTGACCCACTCTGTAACTGTCAGATGTTTCTGTTGTGCATCTGTCCTTAGAGCAGTGGCCTGGAAGGCCCCATAAGCCTCCAGATGCCTGGACTGTCAAACTCTTTGCTGGTGGTCTCCCAGCTGTAGCCTGCTGGGAAGGATATGCCTGCATGTTGGGTTTGTGCATTTTTGCCTCCCACTGGCTTGTGGCTGGGCCAGCTGCTTTTGAGGGCCTGCTGACAGAGGTTTTTCATTTGGAGTGGCACGTAGCTATGCAGTGGGCAAGTGAGTGGTAGGTGTGAAATGAGAACAAACTTAAGTACTTCCCCCCAGGGTCTGAGCCTAGAGATAGGAAAATAACACTAGTTACTATAGTAACAGAGACTGCATCATTAAAGGTTGGCTTAGGGTTTTGGCAAGTAGAGTCTGGCAGCAAAGCCTAGACAAGCAACCCACCAGTGCTGCTGGCAGACTCTTCATGCAGGTGGAGGAAGTCATACAGAAACTGGTGTGTGTAGGCAGATAACTTGCTCTGCCATGGACACCTAGACTCCCCTCTTGAGCTGGAGGTGGAGTTCTGTTGCCTCTGGATGAAGTAAATGAATGAATGTGAGCAGGGGATTGTACCTGAGTAACTGCCACAGAGGACCATGCTGCTCACTGCTTGAGTACAGACCCAGAACATGTGCCAGGGTTCTGTAAACTAGGTCGCCTTGCCCCATACACGTTGACTTGAAGTGGCTAAGGAAAAGGAAGCAGGCTGTTCATGTGCAACATTCCTTCTGTGCAGGGCATAGACTATTGAGATTCTGTTCTACGAATCTGTTGAGATTGGCTCTGTAGGCTACGTGGCAGCCCTTGTCAGTCTGAAGTTAAATTTGATTCACTTCTGTAAGAGCATTGACCTAATATAATTTTTCTCTATTCTGAGTCTCATGACAAACTGAAAAAATGTAATTTTACCCTATTCAGAGTGGAAGAAGCTTGCTCTTTCTGTGCCGCTGAGATGTTGATTAAAGCTTAGGTTGAAGGGCTGATAAAAGTGAGGGCTTTCTCATGGGAGAGCCTCTGACAGAATCATAGTGAGTGGAAGGGAAGGTGTGTAGTGATAAGAAAGATGGGGAAGTAGGATAGATGAAATAACTTGTTTTTCTAAGGTTTTTCTTGGCCACTGGTCCAGTTAATGATAGTTGGAATCATATCCAGAGGGAAGTGCTGGTCCTCAAATAGGGAGGAGAGGTTCCAAATACTTAGTGGGCAGATTCTGTTTCAGAGGTTTCTCTTGGCCACCAGTTTTCTGTTACCATTACTTGGGTCAAAGACTAGAGGGAATGTGGAAAATGTTGTCCATCCCTGTTCTCTTCCCTGTTCCATGACTGAGAATTATCCCTTGAATTGCACAGGGAAGCCATATTCTGCCTTCTGATGAGCAAAGTCCACTAACTTAGCTGCTATATGTAGGCTTGTGATGCATGGAGTACTGCTTGTTCTATAATATCATGGAGTCCAGAATAGTTGATCAACAACTTTTTCTTTGGTTATGTAGAGAACCCAAAATATGAGATCATATGATCCTTCAGTTGCAATTCTAATACTTGAGGGTTTGATGCTCCAACAAATTAAAACAATCCAATACAGCCTTAATATAAAGGTAACTGTCTCAGATTCTATGGCTGTTGTGGGTTGCACAAGAAGTAATGTGACCACATATGGTATGGAGGGGGAGTGAACTGGGAATCAAATAGATAAGGAAACATCCTTAGATGAAAACACCTGGTACAGGTAGTGGCATCCTTTAATGTCCAGATGTACAGTATCTCTAGATCTTGCTTCTGTGTGTACCATATACATACTAGTTAGAAACATGTAATATGGTAATCTTTTGTTGCAGCTTCGACTCCCTTGAGTAGCATGAAGATTAAAGAACCTACTCTAACTAGTACATCAAACCACTTCCCTTCCCATTTCTTTGAAGCAGATTTATATGCATTCTGCATTTGGGCTTAAACAAATACATGGTGGAACTAGGTGCAAGTTAAGAACTAAAAAGCCAGAAGCTCTTGGGTGTAATTTCCAAGTGAAGGATATTAAATGAGTTGGAGTTTGTGGATACTAGCCAGATAAAGAGGTTTCTGTCTCAGCCAAGAAGCTGCTTCTGATTTGGGTCTAGTTACCATACAGAATGGTGGTAGCTGCTGTTGGCTTCTGGCTGGAGTTCTGCATTTGGCTAACTCCTTTGCCCTTAAAAGTAAGCAGACAAGTGTTGCAAAAGTAGATAAGGTGTGTGCAAGATGAGCTTTTAAAAATGTGTATGCATCTGGAACGCTAGGGGATTATCAACTCCAAACTTGTAGGAAAATGTGAGTTTTAATGTGTGTGTGTCTCAGGCTTAGTGGAAGAAAATTACTTTTAACAAAGAGATCTGTGAGACTGGTATGTGTAAAATGAACAGGGGTGTTAATGCAGTAATTTTTTTGCTCCACAGTTCTAGAGATTAGCTTGACTTATTTCCCTTTCTGTATCTTAACCTCAAAATATGTAAATATAGAAGAACTTGATCCACCTTTTAAAATTAAAAACAACACCTACAGTATCTACAGCCAAGGCTTTAGCGTTCTGTCAGGTAAGGGATTTGGTGTAAATGCTGCCCTATCTTCCTGCTGTTGTAGTACATGGTAGTCAGCTGGATTCTCAGTGCTTCTGCTGGTGGTGTTATTTGCCCTCAATTAGCTGCAATGCATCTGAAATATTTCTGGAAATAAAGCTAGATGTAGAAATCTGTCTGACTTTAACATAACTTCTGAAAGTGCTTGCCATGGGATAGGATTTCTTAAATCCCCTGCACATGTGTAGAAGTCCAGGGGTTTAGTTTTTGACTGTAAGAGAAGGGTGCTTCTGGCTGCTGTACCTGAAGGCTTCAGGTAATTCTGGAGGTGCTATCCTGCAGCTCTGTAGATAAAGATCTGAAGTGATGGCCAAGTGACACTGCTTATCTGGACAGGTAATACCTCATGGTGGAATGAGATATTTCAGTGGTGGCTCTGCTACCTGGCATGTCTCAGGTTTTCCATAAAGGGGGTGGAAATTGAAGAATTTTACTATGATTCTTTTATCAGGGTTGCTACACTAGTATTCCCCTGACTTTGTTGGTGTCTATGGGCTGTCTTTCCTTCTTTATTTTTGCATAGGTGCAGAGGATATTTTTATGAGCAGGAATCATACTCCTAGGTCTAGGTTTGAAAGTCAAAGCTGTCTTCTGTGGGCATTATCTTGCTAGGTGCTCTGTAGAGCCAGGGATGTTCTGCTTCATAGAGTCAGGATGTTCTCTCAGTGGAAGTTACTGCTCTTGGACTCCCTTTATTTTCCAAGTTTAGGCTTGAACTGTAGGAGTAGTAGTTTCAATTTCTAGAGACTTTTACAAAATGGACATAATTTGCTGGTGATAGTGTAGTAATGATTGTTAAATCCATTGTCTAGAAGTACAGGGAAGTATGTCAGCCCAAATTTTTTGTTTTAGGTGCTCATCTTCAAGAGCTTCCAGGGGGCTTAGTATTCTCTTCACAATGAACTAAGAAAGTGCTTTATGCTCCAACTTGGTGGTGGTTTTCTAAATTGAGGACTCTTACATTGAGGTAGTCTAGTTGGCTCTGAAGTAATCTGAATGTTACTAGTTGTAGCTGTTGAAGACTTAAGTTTTCCAAGGCTGTCAGGTTTTGCCCTCTCCTCAGTTCCCCTGAAGTAACAAATGTATTAGAAAAAACTTGGGCTCTGCTGGATTTGAGCCGTCACCTAAACTACCATCCTTTTTAAAAAGTGAAGAGTTGTTAAAATATAACTGTTGTAGCCCTCCTGAACTTCCCAGCTCACCTATTAGTGAAAAATCAGGATTAAATTTAAGGTGGCTGATAGAGCTTTAAATAGCTAGACAAGGTAAACATTGGCCGTTTTGTTACTAAAATAGGGTGTCTCTTAAGGGTGAATAGGACAGGGAGTGGAAAGCAGTCAGTATGAAATTTCAGCTTTTCTTGTCTTCATATTCAGTTGCCAGTGAGACTATATAAATTTCAGGATTTTTATTGTGAACAATAGATACCTAAAGGAGTTCGAAACTTGCTGGGCTGTGAAGTTGAGCTTTTCTTTACCACAAAAGTGCTTCTCCACCTGAAGCATTTTGGCAGCAATATTGGAGCTGAAATTAGCTGTTGCTCATTACCATATTGCAGTGTATATTTTGCAGATTTCTAATCTGGGTTTGAATGCACCCATAGGATGAAGCATCCTAACTCATCTGCACTGTTTTGTGAAATCTGTTGGTGTGTAAACAGGTATGATGTGTAGCTGTTAGCTTTTATCCTAGGAGGATGAAGCTATCCTGGTTCGTGTGTATGTGGTCCTTGTATGAACATAATTAAAAAAAAGAAGTCCCAACTTCCAAATCAAGTTTTTCCTGTAAAATTAACTTAAGAAAAATGCAGTATATCTATTAAAACACTAGGTTTTTTTGGTGCTGAAACTGGAACTGAGTGGGAGGAAAAAAAAATGACCACACTTGTATACATTTAAGTATTCCTAAAACCTGTCCCTCAACATTTGTGGATTTGGCCCAACTGTATGACAAGTACATTTTGAGCCCAAAGTTTAGAGAATCAGATCTAGCTTGGGTAGCTGGTGTCATAAGCAAACCAAGATTTTAAGTTTTCTGTTGGAACGCTAAGAATTTACCTAAAAGTCTTCAAGTTTTGCTTCTAGTTCTGTTGGCAAACAAAACAAAAAATGTTTCCACAGTTGCTTCACATAATTGAGGAACTTTTTCCCCAGCCCCTGCTGAAGTCCCAGAATGGGGAAGAATTGAGTAGTAGAACCTAATGTAATATGAAGAGAAAGGCTTGATTAAAAAAAAAAAAAAATCAAGCAACAGTGTGCTTGTAAGTGAATGATAGTCCCAAATAAAAAGTTTAACTTCAGCTCTAGGCAAATTTTTCTCTGTAGCAAATAATAGTGAGCTACAGAGGCATGGCTCTTTTTTTCCCCGATGTTTAAAAAAGGTCGATATCTTACCATAGTAACTGTTTTTCCTGTTAAACTGCAAACTTTCTCTGGTATCCCATGCAACTCTTAGCTCTTTATTGCTTTTGGTAAGGAAATTTCCTTATCTGACCTTAAGTGGAAACCCTCTATTGTAACTACTTCCAAGTTAGCCTGCCCATTAATAGTGTCACCTACAGAATAGCTTCTGACTATCTTTTCCTTTGTCTAGACTCCTGTCAAATCTGCTTCATTCCCTGTAAGATATATACTCTCTGGGTGTGCCACTGTTCAGGCAGGACAATGGGAGTGGGAGAACAATTCTGAACTTGGTAGTTTTTGCTGAACTCTGCCTGAAGCCTTCCTCCTGGTAAAGGTGTGTCCAATTTCAGGAATTCATGCTTTTCTTTGGAATCACTGGGGCAAGTAAATCAAGTTAAACTACATATATATTCCACTTGACATGTTTTCCTTCAGTTTGCTCAGCATTGATAAACTCACTTGTAAAGATATAACCAGCCTTTCAAGGCAATGATTAAGTGTTGCATGTTAGAGCAAAAGCTAAAAATGACTTTCACGTCTTTCCTTGTCTTTACCTTGCATGAAACTGTGGACAATATAAGCATTTGTATTCAGGAAGTGCCAGAAGGCTGATTGCAGAGTTGATGAGGTCACCTCAGATTAAGAGGACAAAATAGGGTGTTATCTTTGGCTTGTCTCTGGTTAGTATTTATTAGAAAGCAAACCTAGGGATTACCACAAAGAGCCTAAGCCAAGCATGTCAGTTCTTCAGTATATGGTAGACTGATGTTCACACATATCCGTGCATTTCCTAAGGCAACCAATTAGGATCAAATGAGAAGAGATAATCTTGTTAAATCTCATGCCAGTGTTCAGATGGGTAGAACTGTACTTATCTAAAATTGCTTTAGTGGGACCTGCTAGTGGCTTTTGTTTCACTAGTAGATGTTGATGTAAAAATACAAGGCTCTCTTGGCATCTGTTTTACTGTGAGGTGATTGACACCAGTGCTAGGCATTGTTTACACAAAACATCTGAATGTAGTCACAACTGGATTCAACAAGATACTAAGTGAAGACAGCATTTATAAATGCTGACACTGATGAAGCTTGCTTAGTTGATGACCTATACTAAATTGCAATCAGGATTTGATGTATTTGAATAGAGGAAACCTCTTAAAATAGGCAAGAGACAGAGTTTGAGGAAGTGTTTCTTACCCAAAGAGCAGGGAGTACTTTCTTTTAATTTCCCCAGCTTTGACCTTGGTTTTTCTGATGAAGCAGCTGCTGCAGTATTAGCTCTTTAACTGAAACATCAAGCTGCTGCCCTGGCTTCTTATTCATCTTGAGCACTTGGCTTAGAGCTTCAGATCCCTGAAATGAAGGAAAAGTGCCAGGAAGTTTCCCCTTACTTTAGGGAGTGACATGCCTCTATTCTTTGGGGAGGAAGTTGATGGTACCCAGTGACATCATCTCAGTTGGGGATTTTTAGAATGTACAGATGACTCTTGGGAAATCTTTCTAGACGTATTATAGGGCAATATCTATGTTCAATCTAGTGCTGTATGCAGAGTCTGCTCGGCTTGAACAGTTTCAATTGCACCTACTGCTTTCAGACAGTGAGCTTGACTTTGTAGGAGCCTTCTCTTCAAATGTGATTCCTCTTTGGAGAAAGTTTTTGTTGAAATTGAGTAAGATTATAAAGTCATCCCACTTTAAAGCTCAAATGCTAGCGGTTCAACAAACGCTACAAGATACTAAACAGACAATTGTGAAGGGCTGAATGAACATCTGGTAAGTGTCTGTCTCACTTGAAGCTTGTAATCCACTTTGGTTGTTGCAATATAAACTCTTGGGCTAGAAAAGGTCAACAGTTCTAGAAAGACAGGACAGCTCAAAATCTCTGAGTTGGTGTCAGACAATGACAAAATTAAAAAGAACTGTAAGTAATCACTTGCATTCACTTAATTCCCCATTCCTTCCCTTGGTTGATTTATTTACTGGTTTATTCACTTATGCTGGGGAAGGTGGCTTTTTTAGATTTCAGACCATCCCTGTATTTCTTAAGCCTCACTGATGCTACTGTACCTCTAATGGTGAGCAAGCACCAAGTCATCCAGAGGACCAAACAGCATGGGCTGTTCTTGACTGGAGTGTGAGGATTGTGCCTAAAATCTGCAAACTGGAAATGTTTCTGCTTTTGTCCTTGTTTGTGTGGTTGGTTGACCTTGCCCAGCTGCCAGTCCCCTCCTCATTTCTTCCTATGCTCCAGCATGGGTTTTTCTTAGACTTGAATCTTCCAGAAAAAATCTGTTCCATTATGGCCTCTCCATGGGCTGCAGCTTCCTTCAGAAAATGCTGACCTGCTCTTCTGTGGCATTCTTTCCAGGCTGCAGGGCAATACCTGCTCCTCCATGTTTGTTTTTTTTTTTTTTTTCTGTGGGCTGCAGAGGAATGTCTACTTTGGTATCTAGAGCACCTCCTTTACTGATCTGGATTGTGCTGTGGCTTCTCACTTCCCGCCCTGCTCCCCATGCCATGTGACATTTTGCCCTTTAAGTTTGCTTTCAGAGGCACTGTGAGCCTGGCTGATGGGCTGGTTGTTGGCCTGCAGTGGTTATGGTATGGAACCAGCAGTGTCCAGCACAGGGCTACCCCTGACTTCTCATGGAGACCACCTCTGCAGCTGCTACCAAAACTTTACCATGTAAGCCCGATATAGGTGGTCAGACAAGATTCTACACTGTGGGTCAGCATTGCTGCTTCTGCAATGCTGCCTTGGATTGCAAAGGTCCCAGCAGAGTTAGCAATGGTTTTGCCATGCTTCTGAAAGTACTACCGACATGGAGTTCACACATCAGTCAAACTGGTTGTGCCTTGAAATCACCTATTTCAATTCTTGTCAAAGCAGTGTGGATGTCTAGGAGAGGCTCCATGTGGTTTTGCTTTGAAAGGTGACAGTATACCTAAGCAGTATCAGAAAAGATGTAGTCTTGCCTAAGTTCTACTCTGTGCTTTTAATTTTTTGAGATGTAGCCTCAAATTAACTGAGTACTTTCAAGTTCTGTTCCCATATGAATGTAGATTTCAGGTTGATTATGTTACTCTGTTTTTTCTGTATGAGTGCCTTTACCTCCAGAGCACTGCAGTTTTGTACAATTTGCCGACAGCTGCTTTGCAGGCATGTGTGTGACTTATGGGGGGTGACTTTCATAGTAAGGACGGGGAAAGCCTGATCACCTTAAAGTACTTTGGGGTTCTAGCTTCTACACACTACAGGTGTTTCAGATCATGGCGTGTAGATGCAGGTTCTCTGGCAGTGAGTTGAGTGCTAAATCCCACATGATTCAAGCAGCTACATGCTATTAATTTCTGGCTCCATGAAGAACCTCTGGAAATTTTGATATGGCAGGGCTGTCACATCCAAATGTAGGGACTGACTTTTCCCCTTAGATCCTAGTGTAGGGAATAGTTTCTTCCCCATTTGGAAGGGGAAGAGACCACACAGTTAATGGTAAGTGCTATGACTGATCCTGGTACTGGATAATTCTGAAAAAAGACTGCCAAATATTGTTTCTGCTTACAAACTTTGACCTGGGAAGCTTATAGAATCTAGTAATTTTGGTGACCAACAATCTCCGGACAGGATAGGAATAAATGTTTTTAAGTTTCCAGAAACTTCTAGCATTTTAATCTGAGGGTTTAAGCATTTACCAAATAGTTTCTCAAAGCCCCATGAAAATGAAGCCACTGTAGTAATTCACATGCCCTTACTGACCTTACACTTTAAAGCACTAATGAAACTCTGTTACTTGCATTGTGTGCGTCCTTTTGGCAGGTTATAGTGGAAAGTACAAACTTTAAGTAAAATGTAGTAATTAAAAACAAATTATCCTAGCTATAGGAGTACCACTGCTTGAGTTAAGATTGTTGGCATTTAAGTGCAGCAGACAAGTTTAGTTGTGTACTCTCAAGCTGTAACAGCCTCCTGTTTCCAGGTTGTTTTTCTGCCCATAAACAATAATTTTTGCTGCATCCATTCTGTGGTCTGTGTTTCCAAGCTCATGTCCAGGCATGTTTTCTGATCCCTGGCTGTGTTGCTTTGTTGAGTGTGATGCTTTGGTTGGCCTGCTGTGAATTACAGCCAGACAACTGCTGTGGCTGGACTGACCAATTTTGTCTACTGGTTGTATGGCTGGAGTTGGATTTATTCACTTGTCTTGGTGGTCAAGTCTGGTTGAATAACAGCTATTGAAGATGGTCTAGACAGCTCTAGCCTCCTGGTTGAAATGCTGACATATTTTGTGGAAGTGGAGCAGCTTTTAGAGTGTAGAGCTCTTATTATGATTCTGCAGTTGCTGACAGCCAGCCTGTGCTGGCTGTAGGGATGGACCATGCTGAAAATGGGCTCTTTGTTTCTACTGGCTTAGTGCCTCTAGTTATCAGGCAATTTAAAACACTTGGAAGTGCTTCAGGTGTTCTTCTGTGCCACATATTGGTGAATTAAAGTAAAGCAAACTTTTGAAATAGCTTCTAAAAGCACAGTAATTAAAAAATCCATGGCTGCTTGCAGCTGTTATCTTTGGGAGACTGGACACTCAGCTTAGTGACAGTTGGTGCATTTCTTCTGTTTCAGAAACCCAGCTTCTTTTTTGTTTTCAAAGACTAGTTAGTAAACTAGTCCCTCCCACCATCCATCTGCTTGTGCATCACTGGATTAGAGATGTTGGTTCAGTGAGAGTGTCTGGTATTTGGCTCTAATCAAGAGGCGATGGTGTGACTTAGGAATAGTTAAGTGCACCAGCTGAAGTGTGGAAGTGCTAGTTACGAACTTCAATGCTGTCCTATTATATAATTCCTGTGGAAAAAGGATTTAGAGCTCTGAGGTTCTGCTGGAAGTTAAAGATAAAACAATGCTTTCCTTTCCTGTACTCTCAGGAGCTATACTGATATAACTATGCTTCTACCCTCTGTTCAGAGTAATGAGTTCCAATTTTTTTTTTCCGTTTGAAATACGAAGTTCTTCATGCTGGCTTCTTAGAGAAAAAAGAACGTGTGTCTACTCACCATGAGTTGATAGCTGAGAATAGTAGCAAATGTTAATGTCTACTAAAATCACAGTAGACCCCCAGTCCACCCAGATTTGTTTTAAAAGTTGCAGTGTTTTGTTCTGATGTTCCAGTGTTAAATGCATGAGAAGTAACTTTACTTCCAACGTAGTGTAAGACACACTATTTCTTTAGCCTTTTGGAGTAAGCTACGTCTCTATATGGAACTGGTTGAATATTGAGGATTTATCCCCCCTCCCCCATGAATAGGGTCTATGTCTCAAAGCAAGAGCAGATTTCTTTGCTAATGTGCAGTGATGAAGACCAGTTTAATGTGAGACTAGTTAAGGATGTCTTGGCTGACTTTAGCTGAAGACTCTACTTTCATCACAGGTATACTTTGCTGGTGTCCTGTGCTGGCAAAACTTCCTACCTGTGCTGCACCTAGTGTAGGTCTAATTGAACACAGGGCTATCTACAAGAGTTTATCTTCTAAAAGAAAGCTATCCATTTCTCCTGCAGAGATCTGGGGTGACTATATGTCCCAACCTTAGCATTATAATTAGTTTTATCCTGCCACTTGTTTGAGAGCTTTCCCTGCAAACCTAGTATAGTGGTTGGTGGGTAGATCCAGATAGTTTTCATGTACTTTTGAACTCTGAAAGTATGCCCACCTTTGCCAGCAACTATAGAAGATGTATCTGTGATCTGATAAGGGTCTTCATAAAGCTGAGTTATGACCTGGAGGTGCTTTGAACTGGCATACCTGGTCATTCCACTTAGTGATCTGCATGGTGGGCTTTTATCACAGTGGTTATGACACTGCTGTGTGTTGCCCTGGGGTTTCAAACTGAATGGGGAGCAGCACTTGGGGGGATGATGTGGCTTCTTGGAACATGGAAGAGTTATCCACAGTGCGCTAGGAACTGAATTTTCAAGAGGTGTTGGTGGATGTTTTTGGCCCCATATGTACCCTGAAAAGTCTTTGTCTCAATAGGGAAAGGAAACCAAGCCCTCAGGTGTGATGAACTAGACCTAGCCTAGCTAGGGCATACTATTAATTTAGGCTCTTAACATCTACATTCTCTCTGCTATTATTAAGTCCTATGGTAAACCTGTGCAAAGCTCTTGACAGCTGCTTTTTATTTTCCATTGTCCAATATTTAACTACTTCCTTGAAATAGAATAGTGAGATGATTCTGGTGAGTGCAGGACTTCTCTGTTCATCTGTTGCTTGTTAAATGTGAATGCAGGATTGTCAGTTACCTTCAGTTCTTCTTCCTTAGGTTTGCAGCATGGGAAAGTGGAAATCTGTCCTGGGTGTCTGTAAACACAGTATGTTAAAATATTGTCTGCAATCTTGAACAAGGCCCTTGATGGAAATGAGGGAAGTAATCTGGAATTTGTAACAATGTTGAATTTAGCAGGGAAGGAAAGATGTTTTTGCTGTCAGCATACCAGACAGAGAATGCCCAGAAATCCCTTCTGCTGTCTAAATTACCAAAGAACTTGAAATGAGATGGCAGAAACTTGTGTACACAGTGGTGTGTCAGGGTGGGAATATATGGGTTGATGTGATTTCTGGCTTGATTAGGTGCATTGGCTGATGTAAGCTAAAGGCTGAAATCTTGCATGGAGCCAGTTATGATAACCGTAGGATATTTTTCATGTGGTTCTAGGCATGAGCATCCAACGGTGATGTGATCCTTGTGGAGAGGGAACTTTGTATAGCGGGAGCTGGTAGGGAAGTCTGAGTTCCCTCTAAAGCAGAGGGCCAGATGTGTCCCTAGCCGGGGATCCTGCCCTCTCGTGGCCCTGGCTGTGCAGGGAATGGCCGCCTTGTGACCCGGAGCACCAGCTTGGGGTGAGCTGCTTGGCAGGACGAGGGAGCTGGAGGGGGTGAGCTGAGCACACAGCTGTGCTCTAGCCATGGGAGACAGATGTGAGGAGGAACAATGGAAATCATCCAGGAAACACTTTCCAAGTAGAATTATTAAATATTATGTGGATGCCATCCAGAAGCAAGTTCTGGGGGTACTCACACCTTTTCAGTCTGAGAATAAACCCTTTCTGAGAGGAGCCCACTGTGGAAGAGCGGCAGCATTTCCTTCTCTAAGAGCCTGGAGGTTTGAGCAGACAATCAGATACTTTGATGGTAGAATGGAAAGCTAGCCAAGACAGAATTTCAGAATCATGCAGTGCAGAACTGCATCAGCAGTGTGGTAAAACCTGTTTTACCTCAAAACGTGTAGATTAAATGCACATCACTTTATTTACAGTGCCATGGAAGACTGTACAGGCTTGGGAACTTGGAGCAGTTGGAGGTCTGTATGTGCAAGTTAGCTACAGGTGTGCTCTCCTAACCTTTAGGTTAATCCCCTAAAGGAACTGCTTAGCTTTGAATGCTGTTGCCTGTGTGCTCTCTAACACTTTCTTGTTCTTTTGAAGAACAGAACTTAGGATGTTCAGTGTTTGTGTGGATATAGAAGGTTAAAAGGTGTTTGGTTGCATAATTGGCTGTCTGTACTTGCTTACTACCGAGATGGGAAACTGCTATGTGCCTTGACTTTCCAAGATCGAAACTGTGTGCAAGACTCTGCCTTTAAATCTAATCTTTAAATTTTCTGTGGCTTCTAGTAATGATGTATTAGTTCAACTTTCATTCAGCATGCTGTTGGTGAAAGTTAATTAGATGCTTTAATTCCACTTGAATAGACTGCCTGACCAATAATGTAATTAATTGCCCAATTGTGTGCCATTTAGAGGTAGACATTGGTGTGCAGCAGACTGATAAGGCATCTCAGAGATGGCCTTCTTGCATGCTTAGTTATGAAGTGCTTTAAACTGGAAATTGAGCAATTACCTCTGGAAGCAACTAAAAAAGGCAAGTGGAAGGTGTAGCTGGATGATAGTATTGAATGAACAAAGACTGGGTTATGCATCTGGCTTTTGAAGACAGTCTCAAATCCCATCTGAGTGTGCTTCTGGATTGGAGGATCTCTGTTCTGGTAATCTGCTCAGATTGTTTTAAGTTGGACAACTCCTAAATAGCTTCAACATGGTAAAAACCCTGAGCCTAAAATGAAGTAAGATTTGTATTTTCTCTTTAGATTGTGTTCTCTGAAGTGGTGCTCCCCCAGTGTGTTAAGGCTTTGTACCAAGAATTGAAGGATTTACATTCACTAGGATCTTTCCTCTTCAATGAAGTAAATCACAGGCTTGGTGAGAACTTTGTTTTAAGGATACCTTGTCCTATACTAATACAGTGAGTGTCTAATTACCAAAATACACACCTGCTGCTTATTTTTTTTCTGTTCAGTGATTTTTTTACTTAAAGAGTAAGAGAATAAAGTTGTTGGACAAACTCAGTGCAGTGTCTTTCTCCTATCAAGCCTGCTGCTGCTTTACATTGTCTAGTTACAAAGTATCTGAACTTAACTTGCCATGTAGTACTTCTGCACCAAGGGGGCTGGAGGACTGAGGAGTTACAGCAGATGCTGTCTGCTGCCTCAGTCTGTACAATGTGGGCTTGTCCAAATTACAAATAGGTGAAGATAGAAACTAGTCAGACTTCTGCTCAAGTCTAGTAACTGAATTTAGCAGGTGCGAAAATCCTTTAAGGGTTTCAATCACTCTTTCAGCAGATCTTTGCTCCAGTAATTAAATGTTGAATTGGAACGGTTCAGCTTCTGGTTTTATCATGGATGCTACACTTGATTATGGTTGTGTGGCTGCATTTATCCAGCCAACCCTATTATACTGAACTTGGTGGACATTCCTGTGGCTGGATGGGGAAGAGCAATACTGAGATGGCAAAGCAGTTCCTAAAGCAGCATGCAACGTCTGTAGCCTCTTTGAACAGTTGACTTGGGTGCATCTGCCAAAGCCTATAACTGCTGGTCTCCCACTAAGGTACATGCCTGATGTGATATTTTTAACTCTGGGCTTGTCAGCAGCTGGGTGGATTTCTTTGTGAAAGTGAATGATGTCAACAGTACTCCTACTTGATCTTCTCTTCCTGCATAAGTATACTAAGCTAGATTGTCAACAATGTGTATATTGTGCCACGAATTTGTACAGTGGGAACAATCCAGAGGAATTGCATTGAAAGTTTTCAGGAAGAACCTCTGCAAGTTGTGAGCCATTTTGAGAACTAAATGTCACATCAGACTGGGTACGTTTTCTGTTTTTGTCTGCCCCTTTTAAATTGAGAATTTGAAGGAGGTCTTTGCCTCTTTGAGTATGATTCCCCATTGCTTGTTTTGGGGTGCCTTACGCTATTTCTGTTACTAGTTAAGTGGCTAACTGTTTGTTTTTTCTTTTGCAGAGGAGCTACCATGTGTTTCTAGACTTAGAGCTCAGAGGAAGTGCCATCACTGGAAGCAAAACTAAATTCATCCTTCACTGTCTCTCCCAATGCTTTCTATCCCACAGGTTAGTTAGGTGATAGGAAAGGACAGTGCCTGGATCTTCTGTGTTGTGCTAACCCCAAAGCATACTCCTTTGAGATCCTGAATGGTACTTGGCTCTGCTGTGATCATGTTGGTACCCTGTTTACACTTAGTTTGTCCCAAAAGTGGGAAAGAGAAGACAGGAATATCAAGTATCTTCAACTTGCCAGAGGATGTGATTAGGTAACTTAAGAGGATTTCCAAGTCTTTCAAACAATGAGTAAACATGTCAAATGTGATGGAAAGCTCCAGAGTCTTACATGGATGCTCTAAGTCTCTTTGTCAAAATTGGAGCATCAGGATAGTGTTGAATTTCTAGTTTTGAGCAGTCTCCTTTGATGGGGAAGGTACCAATTGTTGTTGGAAGGGCAAGCAGGCTGTTGCAGCTCAGTAAAGGAATAACTTGCCTCTGCTAATGAGAGTCAGTATTTTATGTTTTTTGGGTAAGCTACTAATGAAATTATAAGTTAGCTTTATAACAAAAACTGGCATGTTACTCCTAAGTGGAATTTGAGACTTTGATCCATGGAGTTTAATTATTTAGATTATTACCTCTTTAAAAGCCCAAACAAGTGAAGTGACTCCACAATAAGCATGCCACATAGTCACTCAACTGGATTGACTCTAGCTTTGGTGCCTTTGGTTCCTTTTTTGCATATTTCTACGTAATCTTTCCTTGACAGATAAAAAATTGAGGACAGTACATAGTGGTAATCTGTCTTGTCCACTGTGCAGTACTCATGTGGGAGTATAAGAGAACAGTGATAGGTTTTTGGTTAACCCTCCCTCTTGAAGGATGTTGGCTGTTCTGGTTAAGTTAAAGCAATAGCACTGCTTCATTCTCTGCTATCCATTGTTATCCTCTTATTTCCTATGTTAGACACTCAGGCTGAATTAGCAAGTGTTTCCCTATAGTTCAAACACTGCACATATATGAAGCCACAGCTGTAATTGCTCAGAGGTTGGAGAAGAGAGGTCTGAGGTGTAAGGAGTTAACTATATGCTACACCTGACCACAGTGCCGCATTATCTACTCTTTTCTTGGATGTGCTTTTGGGGAGTAACTATGAACATGACTGGAGGTTGAGGGAGAACAGCTTTCCAGGCATTAAATGCCTGAAGAATGGTAGTAGATTGTGCTCTCTTTTATCTTTTCTACTGGCTTGTTTTGTGAGTTTGAGTGAGTTACCATCTCTAAAGCTTTTCACCTAGAGTGGGATAATGCCTGCCTTACAGGTATGTGTCAGAGCCCTTTTCCTGGTAAATGTGCTGTAGTCCACAGATAAAAGAAGTCTTAGAAGTGCAAAACCTCTGAAGCTGCACAGCATGGGTTTAATATATCCCCATTAAACAGCTGTTTGGCAATGTCTAGTACAATTTCCAGTTAATGAGGGATGTTTTAAGCTGTTTTTTTACAAGTCATTTTTATTTCATATGAGGCAGCCAAGTATGTATCCTGATGCATTTGATCGGATCCTTGTTGTTCCTGTTCCTAAGTAGGACCTTAAATTATTCTTGTTCAAGTGATGCACAGCACCTAAGAGAATTCCTGCCTGAAGGCTCAAACGAGCAAAAAATGTTTAGGATGTTTTTGTGACTGTGTTGGCTTGGGACATAGGAGAAACTCTTCCAGTCTCATTCCTGCAGTTTGGTATAACTTGGAATAGGATATACTAGGGTTTGTCCTTACTTCAGTTTTGGGAGTGGGAATGTTCTCACTAGGAAAAACTGCTCCACATAATCACAAAAGCTTCTTATGCTTTCTAATAAATCTGAATTTGATAAAGATGCTGATGTAAGTAAGCACAGTCCTTTGTCATTTAGAGAAAATGAAGGCTTTTGCACAGACAGTCTAGAAATGTGTTTCGGGGCTGAAGGCTGCTGTCTGAGAGAGCTGGAGATTAGTGTCTACTGAAGCCACTGGCTGTTGGGAAAGGGAGACAGGCTTGAGGGTGTGAAGAATGAGGAGGGGAGCATATCTGATGCATAAAGCTTTTATTGCCTACAGGCAGTCCCACACTGGTGCCTTGAGATTGGTTTGCAGCCTCTGAAATAGCAATGCCTTGGACTGGAAACATAGATGTCTGTCCCTCCCTGTTTCTTCTGGAGGATGTTACTAGGAACACAGTTTCCATTGCATGAGTATACAGCAACTCTCTTTCACTCAGAGATACTGGTTAGTCAAGAGACAGGCTAATAATATTGTAGAGCTTGCCCTTCACCTCTAGGCCACAGAGCCCCAGTGCAAGGAGTAGGCTTGCTGAGTGGCAGGAGATGACTTGGCCATCTTGTCTGGACGATGCAGCTTGTGGGCTACCAGCTGAAGAGTCCTGATAAGTTACTATGCCTGAGATGGCAGTAGTCTCTCTCTGTTCTCTGTAATCCTCAGTTATTTTTTGTTATCCTCAGTTATAATAATATAGTTATTTTGGGCTATCTATTTACAGACATTAAGTGTCTAAGACAGAATTCATGCTAATTGATGTAGTGATTTTCTGCAGAAGGACATGCTTGCTTTGTAAGAGTTCCTACAGAGAGGAAGAAGTTAAGAGCTAGAAGAGAGATACTATCTTTGAGCTCCCTTGGCACTACATGTGCTGTCCTCACTGCTTCTGAAACATCTCAGAAGGAAAAAGGCTTATTTTTGGCCTGGTTTTCTCTTTATTGTAAAATGCAGGAGGCTAAATCTTAAAAGATTGTGGACAAGGCCTTGGACTGAGGCTCAAGCAGATAGAGATCACTGCTGATAAACCATATTTGGGTTGGCTAGAGATGAATTGTTAAAAAACCCTGTGCAGTGGGCATTGTTTGGAAAATCTCTTACAGTCTTTGTAAAGATCTTCATAGTTGAATGCTGTGACACTTTTACTCACAGAGGTTTTGTTTGACTGCTTCCTTTGCCATTTTGCCTGCTGTCCTTTTAAATCTCTCCCAGTATCTTTCCTGATGTTCAGTTTGTTTTTGCTGCAAGTTTTCTTTGCAGGTATGATGCTTCTTCCTTAAATGCTGAGTTGAAGCTTCTTGCCACTTTAGGCTTGGTTACCAAGTTGGTGCCACATATTATCACCATGTAAAACAGTTCTTAAGACAATTTACAGGATTTCTCTGGTGTTTCTGATTTATTAACAGTTTAATTTCATTAAGAATAAACAACTTACCTTTCTCAGGCAGCATTTTTCCACTCTTCTTGGGAAGGAGAACTTAAACTTAGCAAGCTGAAGAGGTCAGTGGACTTGAGAATCCCAATTCCATGTGGTTAGGACACAGATATTCTTTCAGCACCTGAACCCAGTGCAGACAGTTTAGAGGGGGGAAGAATTCTAGAGGTTAGCGAATGGTTCCGCTCATGATGACCATAAAAATAAGTTCTCTCACAAACAAGCTGTTGAAAAAACTCAAGCTGATTCTTTTATTAAAAAAGGCACACAGGAACAAGAAACTTAGGGAATTGTCTGATTCAACTACCTGCTGTCTTCTGACTACTAGTTTAATTCTTTGATATCTGACTCTACAAAAATGAAAGTGACTTCTGCATTTGGAGCAATATCCTTTGCATACATGGGCATTGCATAAAGGTAACAGAAATCCATAGCTAGAACATCTGTGATAAAAGTTATTGTAGGAGCTTATCAAGTGCTTATTAGCACTCACAACAGATATTAAGTGATATTTCTGTAGTGGAAGTGTGGTATACATTTGTGGGAGACAGTTTGCTGTAGCTCTAGCATCCTGTATTCCAGTTAGTGAAACTAGACTGTGTGAATGCAAAAAGCAGTGTGTTCAGGATTGTGGTGCTGCTGCTTTTGATGGGCTGATACTGATCAAAGGGGTGGAAGAATATCTGATTTTTGGTGCTCATGGGAAGAATAATGATTGGTGTAAGCCTGAAAGGGGTAAACTTTATCAGAAAGACATACTGTTATAATGGGGAAATGATTTTAAGTAGAAAATGGAGTGAGATGCTCAGGGACAAGGTGACAAGTCAACAAGCTAGCTAGAGTGAACCTGCCAGGCAGGTCCTTAATTATAGATTGCCTGCATTAATCCATTATGGCACAAGTCCATTTGGAGATTTGCTATGGATGTTCACTCACTGTTTTGAGGAATCCTGGCTAAGTACTGAGAAGAAGATGAGCAGTTCCAGTATCTAGTTATGAATCTATCACCTGGCACTACTGTGAGGAATAGTGCTGCTCCAAACCAGTAAGGATATCTTTCTGCTTGAACTATTTAATACTAGTGGCAAGAATTTTATGTGAAAATGTTTGTCATGGGCTGCCTCTGCTGCTGAAGATGACTTATCCTTGTAGAAAAAAAGATGAGGAAAGAATAGGAAGGGGTTGTTCTTCATATGTACTTACTATGTGTCTAATAAATTTGACCAAAAATTTGGGTTAATTGCTACCCAAATTATGCTAATTGTAAAATATGAGAAAGGCCAGGTGATTTATGTGTCCTCCTTTAAAAGCAATATCCAGGTTGAGCTAAAAAGAAGTCTTTTGGCTCTTTTTCCTTGCAGAGCACTGTTTTGGTTAAAGTACACTAATTCTGCCTCTTTGAGTTGACATAAATGCTGGACAAGAGCTCTTTTCTGTATAGAAATATTAAAATAAGAGCTGCTGCCATTTCACAGACTTGTCAGGTCCTTGAACTTTCCTGGGAAAGCCACAGCAATCATCTTCTAACAAAAATCTCATCTCTAAATTCACATTATACTGAGTTTCTATGAGGATGCTGTTTTCATTCCTTTGTTTGATCTCTTCCCAGTTCAAGCTAAGCCTCTTTTTATTAGTACTTAGTCACCTGAAGCATTACACATCTTCAGAGCATGCCCGTTCAGAGAACTAACTTGAAGAAAAATGTTTGGGGTGAGTGTTACCACAAGGTGACCTGTGTTTTGGGGAGACCAGGCACTCCAGCTTTGCTTTGTGCTCTTTAGCAATTCATTCAGTAACAGGCTTTTAAAGATTCATTCTTAACTTCTAGCACTTCTGTAAAAGCTTCTTTCTGTGCTCAAGGATATATGCAGGTCCTGCTTCAGGCTTTCTCATGAAAGTTAACTCACAGAAATAGTCCATTTTGTTGAGTGCAGACCTGGGTTTTATCTAATTTAGAGGACTTTAAGTGATTCCATTTTAAGAAAAATTCTCAGATGAAGATACCTCTCTGATGCAGTACTCACACTCTGTAATGGAATCTACTTGTGGGTATGAGCATGGAGAATGGTGAAAACAGCAAGGGATATAAATCTGTATTGTAGCCAAATGCTGCTGTCAACCTCTTTGCGTGCAAACTTCAGACTTTATAGGACTCCTCCCTGACACCTTGCTCACAGGTGTTCAAAATCTGGCTCTGGTTTTACCTCCTAAAGTGTTCCCTCCCTTTTACCCAGGGGTTAATGATGACTAAATAGTCCTGCAACCTTTTTTTTAAAAAGCTTTGTGTTGGGCTGTGCTTACTAATGAGGGAATTCCAGTGAGAGAGGGAGAGGGAAGAAGGAAGCTCCTTGGCCAAGCCTTCACAGACAAACTTGGAAATTGCAATAAATCCTAGTCCTGTGTGAGCCCTTGTACTTGTGCTCTTAGCAGGCTCTGGTGGGACAGGATGAAGCTAACTGAATCCAGAGAGTGGACAGCTTGATATTGTTTTGTGATGGTTTGTATTTTCTCAAGGATAATTCAAGTTTGCATTTTCTTTTCATGTTCTTTTCCATTCTGCTTTTATTTTGGGTAATGCTCATGCTTCTTGACACTGTCGTGATATCCAAGTGTAACTGTAGTGAGGTGCTTCTAAAAATCTTTGCAAGAAACTAAGCTACAGGTTCACTGCCCTGTGGCCAACAACTGTGTCATCCAGGGGCATGTTAGTAATAGAAAATTAGGCTACACTTATCTTTCTCTCTCACTAAAACCTAATAGGAATAAAATCTCAGATTTCAAGATGTAAAATTTGGCATCTGGCTTGATTGATCAAAAACATACCAACACTGAACTGACTTATTTCTCTGTAGTCAGGAGTCAGAAGTCCTGGAAAACAAAGGAATATGGTGGTATTTGAGCTGTAACTAGTAAGAGAGGGTTAGGGATCAAAATAGTATCCAGTAATAGAGCTGAATTATTGAGTATGATTAGAGTTTTTGAGGGACTGGTTAATAACTTCTTCCTTCTACTTGAATTCTAAGTGAGAAGTTGGCTAGTGAAATTGTTTGGGTTTGTAACTGTAACTGGGAGGAGAGAAAGGCCTAGAAAACTGCAGAAGTTCAGATGAACATGGAGGACCTAGAACAGTGATGAGGGATAGAAGTCAACTGGCAGCCTGGCATGCAAATAAACCTAGAGAGAAGATGCTTAGTGCAGAAGCTGGTAACAATATTTGTATACATAAAATATTAATGTAATTTCTAGGGGGAAAATGTCTTTCCAGAGTCAGGTACAGAGTGGTCTTTCTGCGTGAGAGCTGGCAGACTTCAGCTGGAAGGATCAGAGATGACTCTTCTTGATTTTAATAGTTTCCTTTAAGGTTTCAGTGTTTTCCAATTAGGCACTGAAAGAGAGCAGATGAAATGTGTAATACCTTTCTGAATCTTAAAAGGATTGGAATTAAAAAGGGGCAAAGACAAAGTGTGAGCAAATAAGAGAGAGAAAAGGTAAGTGTCTAGTTATAAGGAGATTTGAATGGAGAAACGTGAGGAGCAAACAGTCATGGCAAAATCAGGATTGGCAAGGATAAGCAACTTGATTCAGTCTGGAATCTTTACTGGTGCCTACATCTTTAAAGTCCAGGAAACCTTATAGCAAGTCCAGACACACAGCCATTTCTCATGCACCTATTAAACCAATTCATTTTAATGAATCTGTCACTTCAAGTTCTTAAGCCCAGATATTTTTTTCTTGGGTCACAGTTGACCTAAACTGACCTGGTGTCTGCCTGGAGTCCTATCAAACAACATAAAATCATTTTTTCTTAACTCCTCCCTTCCTATTTGTACAGCTGGATTTCCTTAAATTTCTTAAAGTTGATTACCACTCTAATTAATCTCTTGCCTCCTGGTATAGACCAAAAAGCTTGGAAAAAGTAGAATGACATCTGACTCAGCATGTCAAGATTTTTTTCAGGTGAAACTAGGATTTAGCAATGTTTGGTAAGACATCTAGTGCCTGAGAGAACTCTTCAGCTTAAAGAGGTTCCCAAACTCGGGAGAGGAGAAGAGAGGGCCTTTGCATCAGAACAGGCTCTTCTTCAGCCAGAACAGACTACTGAGAACAGTCTTGCTAATATTTATACAGTTCTGAGCTGCTTTTTGGGTAGTGCATGCCAATCGCCACAATCCATGCCTTCATTATTGCCATCTATCTACCTATTTTAAAATGAACCTCAACAGGGGCATGCAGCACTTTATAGCTATAGTAACTAGAGCTCTCCTGAGCTTTGCATGTGAACAGAGCGAGGGCATGTAATTTGTTGTTGTTGTCTTATTCGGATGAGGAAAAATATATGGTGTAATTCTTGCATGAGTGGCTGTAGGTGAATGGGGAGAAGTAATAACTTATACTTCATCTCCCTTGTTCCCTGCCAATGCTTGCCTACTCTCCCCTCAAGCAGTATAGTATCACATGAGCAGTAAGCAGCCCACCCTTCAGTTGTGCTATTCAGTGATAAGGCAAGTTCTGCTTCCCCTGATCCTTTCTGCAGTGTCACTTCTTCCTGGGATCATCTTACAGGCCACAGTCCAGGCTGCTGTGAAAGTGGGCAATATCCTCCAGTGAGAAGAGGAACCTCAATTATTTGGGTCAGAAAAGCAAGTTTCTTCAGATGAAATCAGCCAGTAACCTCTGAAGATACAGAATGCATGAAGAAAGAAAGAAAACTGCTTAACCCTTTACAGAAGCTCAGTGTACTCTTATAGATGTGGTGATGGTGTCAGTACTACTTACTCTTCGTAGTCTGAAGCCGTCACAAAGCTGTATGTGGAAGCTGGTATCACAGCCTGCTTTAAGTCTGTCAGCTAAGATTGTCAGTTTGGTCTTTGTCCGCTGTGGGAAGTCTGACCAGGAAGCCTGAGTATGTGTTTGTACTGAGGCCAGGTCTTAGACCAGACAGAAAGAGATCCAGAAAATCTGAGGAATCCAGATAAAACCGCAGATGTTTTCCCATAGCTTTTTCAATAACATGCCCTGAAAAGGAAGATGAGAGACTGCAATAATCTTGCCAATTATCTGTGTCAAAGATTTATTGTGCAAAGGTCTCACATTTGCTTATATTAAGACTGATAATCCTGCTCCCTTCAGGGAGGCAGATAGCAAAAATAGACTGATATGTGTATTAGAAAATTTTTTTAACTTCCACTAGAGAGATGCACAAATTGCAGCTCAAAGTTGGCTGAACACTTCCAGAACCCCAGTGAAGTGCAACTGGAGGAAAGTTAACCTGGCGAGTGCTGTGTGAATTTGGACTAGAGATGGCTACTTGTATGAAATGCTGTCAGTCCTAGACAGAACAACTCATGAATTAAAATACCAAAAAAGATATCTAAGATAAACAAAGATATCCAAGCCCACTGGCTTGGATAGCTTTTAACTGTGAGGGGTTTGGTGACAATGAAAGTTAACTTCACTTGTGTTTGAAGTACTGTAGAACTGGAAATACTCAAAACTTATCTCCCCAGAAAATAAGGAAAGCATGTCTGCTTTTAGCAATAAGGAAGTAGAATGAGTATTCTGCAGCTCCTTACCAAAAGTGTGAAAAATAGTTCAGTGTAGCTAGGATCATCCTTTCTGCAGCTTGAAAGTAAACACACTAAAATATACAGTTCTATAGTACAAAGTGTTGTGAAAAAGCTGTCAACCTGAGACTGAGCAGCCTGTATTAAGATCAGTCACTAACACCTTTCTGCTTGGATGTGGGGGTTAAATGTGTGTATAAGACGGTGGGGAGGAAGGGAAGAGCTTTGGGGGAAAGGGGATTTTGTATCTTGCTGGGAAAACTCGTATCAACAGTCTGGGGCAGCACCAAGATACCTGTCAATGTTTCTTCTTTTGAAGACACCGCTGTCCTTGTTTCCCATTCTACATAATAAAACTGCAGACCTCATAGCAGCAACCTGAGGGCTTAGAGATGTTTCCCCTTGCTACAGGAAAGACACTGAAGGGCTGAAGTGTGTCCAGAGAAGGGCAATGAAGCTAGGGAAGGGTCTTGAGCGCAAGTCTGAGGAGCAGCTGGGGGAACTGGGGTTTTTTAGTCTGGAGAAAAGAAGGTTCAGGGTGGCTTTATTGCTCTCTACAACTCCCTGAAAGGAGGTTGTAGCCAGGTGATGGTTGGTCTCTTCTTTCAGATAACAAGTGACAGTGCAAAAGGAAATGGCCTAAAGTTGCAATAGAGGAGGCTCAGATTGGATCTTAGGAAAATTTTTTCGGTGAAAGTGTTGCCAAGTATTGGAACAGGCTGCCCAGGAAAGTGGTTGAGTCACCATTCCTGGAGGCATTTAAAAGATGTGTAGATATGGTGTTTAGGGACATGGTTTAGTGGGGAACTTGGCAGTGCTGGGTTAATGGTTGGACTTGATTATAGAGGTCTTTTCCAAACTAAATGATTCTGTTCTCTTAATCCTTGTGGAGCTCAGCAGGAGAGGTTCTGCTGGGAACATCATACAAACCACATCTGTCACTTTAGTATGGAAAACATGCCTGACCTGTGTGAACAGATTTTCATGCAAAAGCAAGTTTTCATGCTAGTATGTAGTAATATTGCTGGGTAGTTCAGCAGTAGTAATAAAATGCAACATCCTACTCCCAAGCTATTGGAAGGCATGTGAACTGTACTTGAAGAGTCTGGAAAACCTTGCACACTAACAACTTACTAGTTTGAAGTGATGTTGCCTAGTTTGGCTCTTCAGTGAATGGCAGAGCTGTAGAGATGCTTGACCTGTTTTTCTTTCTTCTCAAAGTTCAGGAGCCAACACCTAGGTTCCCGCTACAATTTTTAAGAAAGGCACAAGTGAACAAATCCTGTCTGCAGAAATCAGAAAGTATATTTACTCTGCTGAATGTTGTCTGTCACTGACAGAAGATGATGGCATTAGAGCTAACCGTGGTGCCGCTAACAAGGGTCCTTCCTTCTTGCCTTACACAAGCATTTTATCTTAGGAGTGTTTCTCTGTAGCAGTCCCAACTCCTGAAGCAACCAGTTCTTGCATCTTGTCTGTTATGGAAAGGCTTTTATCATATATATCATATAGACTGTATTATTAACTGACCGTTTTTTTGAGGCAAGATCATTAGTTTCATACTGGCAGAATGGAAGTTCCTGTCCTGAAGCTTTTGTGCACAGCACATTCTTCAGTTTGTGATCCAGAAAGATTTTGGAAGTGGGGAAAACTTCTCTGCTACTGTCTGTGCTGTCCCAAAAGTTATAACTGCCTGACAGTCCAAGAAAGCATTGTCCAGCACTCTCTTTATAGGGTCAAACTCCGGATGGTTAAGCCTACAAAACTGAGGGAAGCATTTAGTTTAAATGTAAGTAGAAAGATGAGAATTACTGTTAAACACTGTAAAATACAATTCAAACAGAACTACAGAAGGAAGTAATGAAACAATGAATCTTTCCCTGAGGGAGTTGGGAGGAAAAGGGTTTTTTTCTGACTTTTGACAGGAGTTTAGTTTCTGTTTTTTACTTCCTTTCCTGCTTCTTTCCCTCTTGACCAAAATTCCTGGCTGGCACACTTTTTTTCTTGGTTAGCAGAATTGGGTTATTCTGAATTTAAAACTTGCCTTGCATTTAATGTGTCTGTCTGGGTCACTGTGGAATACACCAAGGTGGGTTTGGCACTTCAAGCAGTGAGTATTAAGGAAAGCCTGGGATCCTTATGATGTCAACAGCATTCTGCTGAAGGGCTATTCAGAAGACTCTGCTGGCCTGCTGAAGAAGAGTTAAGATTTCTAAATGGTGCTTTTAAAAGTTATTGTCTTACTTGAATAAAACTGACTCTCTGAAATTGCTTGTCTGTAGATCAGATGCATATGATCTTAGTGTCAAATAACAGCGTGTGTTGGTAGGTGGACATCACTATTGCAGTGATTTGTAAGGGAGTGAATAGTACCTCATGGCAGTTAACTGAATAGTTAATTTATATATTAACTGAACAGTTCTCTTCTGCTAAGTACAATATGTCTTTATTGTTGCCTCTTAATCTACAGACTAGAAGTCCAGGGATAACACATCCTCTATGGTGTTAGGAAAGCCCTTTCTTTTTAACAGTACTGGAGTAGCATTAGTAATAAATGTCAGAGAGCTGCTGCTGCTTTTGCAAGCTACTCTGTATTTAATGAGAGTACATGGTATTATGTATGAACAAGGTGAAATTCCACTCTTCAGTTTTGCTGTCTCTGACACTTCAGAGGAGTAACAGAGCAATAGGGGCAGCTTTCTGTATTACTCTCTATAGCTTTGAGGCCTGTGGGGGCTGTGAAGGCTATTACTCTGTATAGCTGGTTAGGCCAGAACCCAACTCTGACCATCTCCCTGGAGATGGCAAGTTAGGCCTGTAGAAGGAGACATATCAGTTCTGTCCCCAGACAGTGCTTCAGAAGCTTTGGCACTGGAGTGCTGATGATAGTATGTGTAAAGCTGCATGAAATGGGGAGAAGCTCCTGATGTAATCATCTTCGGTTAAGCATTATCTTTGAATCGTAAAGGGGTAAGAATATAGTTAAGGAAAGTGAACCCTTGAGTGTTCTCAGTACCTCCTTTTTTAATATCCCTTTTGTGCAATGGAATTTCAGACTTGGCATTCATTTAGTATGTGTCTCCTGATGGGCAGCCAGCCCTTGATAGGTTTTGAACTAATGAGATCAGCTATTTCTAATATCTACTTCTTGGTTCTGCTGTTGGCAGCAGTTACACCAAACATAATGAAGGCTGGATGCCAGCTTCAATTTGAATGCCTCTTTCAGCATTTTTGAGGAATTGATTTAGGGACCGAAGTTTGTAGAGCTATCGAGTTATAATGGGTGGCATTCTCCATCCTGGAAGATCTACAAGGACAAGTAATTTGTGATGGTAGAAGTGCCTTTGTATAGTTTTTTGTTTTTTTTTTTTTTTTTCCATTGGAGCTCTACCCTGAAGATGTGGCTGCCAAACTGTGTTTGTAAACTATGTTGAATCATCATGTCTCCTTAGGAGATTATCTTCTAGCAGAATAGAGCAGTTCCAGAGGTGGTGGTGGTTTTCATACACCTGCTTTGTCTACAGTAATAGTGTCTAATACATAGAGCTGTGACTGAAGGGTGACAATGGTTGTGGTGTAGACTAGAAAGTGGGAAAAGGATACCTGGCTTGAGGTAAACTCAGTTGTATCTGTCTTGCTGTGAGTACTTATATAATGTGCCTTGTGTGCATGCCAAAGGGAACGGTACTTACGTTGGAGATAGTGTTTGGGAGGTTATAATGCCATCTTTAGTAAGACTTGATATCTGTTTTTTGCAGTGGGCAGTCTCTGGCATAGCTAGAAACTTTTGTCTTATTGAGAAGAAGGGGTTATGGGAAGCGAATATGTCATTTTTTCTTACTAGCTTGGGGTATTTAAAAGCTTATCAACTAACTTGGAGACTCCAGTTAGAGGAGGGCCCATTCTTCAGCAATAGCTCTGTGCAAGTAAAGGGCAAAGTACATTGAGTTGTTGAGAGAAAGACAGCATGAGAAGGGGGGTTTAAGATTAAGAGAGGGGGGTCTGGATGAATTGATGTCAGGTGATGAACACAAACTTTAGGGGCTTTGGATTTAAAAGGAAGCCCTTTATACCTATCAGGGTACTGATGGAAAATCAGCAGAGAAGTTGAACTTCATCAAACAGCTTACTCATTTAAGAATGCTTCAGCAAAACTTAGTTGTTATCAGACATGCTTGCAGTTTATGTGTAATCCCACAGAACATATGAAAGACTCATTGAAAAGCTTATATCAAGACTATTTCAGTACTCCAAGCTCTTGCAAATGGGGAAGAAGGGTTCCTAGGCTGACTGCATAGCCAGTCCTGCTAAAAGTAGTACAAGAGGGAAAACAGATTCAAGAAAGTATTATTTCACAGCCACTTTCTGTAAGTGGCTAGACTTCCTATGCCAGTGCACAAAACTCCATAAATCCTGGACCTGACTTTTATCAGCTTGCACAGTGGAGGGTAAGAAAGTATGTACTTCAGTCTCCATGGTTCGAGAGAGCTGGGGCCAAAAGGGAAGAGTCTGTGCAATGGTTTCAAGCATTCAGTATTCTATCGTTTGGGTAAGTGTGGGGATCACTCTTCATGGAAATCTTGCTTGAGTTACTGTCCTTTGTTGAAGTATACAACTGGCATTACTTCAACCCTTCTGCTTTTCTGAGAGCTTCTTCTGAGAAAAACATTTCCCATTACAATGGAAAGGCTGACTTCTCACCTAGTGACATCACAAATTTGTAATCCTGCTACATTTGCTAGTGGAGATCAACAGCTTCAACTAGCACTATGACAGACCAAAGTAGGGGATATAGTTACTGAGAGATCACCTTGGCATAAGGTATACAGTAGGATGTTTTGAGTTTGTTTTTTTTACTTATGCTGAATAAGCACAGGACTCCTTAAACTCAGGTAAAGAGAAGAAATAGTCCAAGTTTAACATACCTTTTCTTGTCAATCTGTTTGACAAATTAAATTTAATCTTAAATTTGTTCTAGGCTTACATGTTACCTTGCCTGCAGGAATACTCTGAGTAGGGGAGTGAGTTTTGACAGAAACTGAAGTAATTACTTCAAATAAATTAAATCAGTCTCTACCTTAATAGTGCCAGAATTACTAGAAACATTGAGAAGTTGTGTGTTAGAAATGTGAGCCTTAAGATGAAGTTTCTGTTTAAGTTTTAGTTTCTTCCTCTGTTCAGATGGTTGGTGTACTGAACTTACGAGATGCTTACACTTGTGATTTACAAAACTGAAGTTGGATTTTATAAAGGTGATACAGGCATGCGGATATAAAAATTGTGTGGGAGAAGGAATTATTTTAAAATATGAAATGAATTTCTTGTCCCTGGTGTCTCCAGCATTTTCTTTCCCACAAGTAAATGTAGTTAAAGCACTTTGATAAACTTGGCATGTCAAAGCAAAAAGAGAAAATTTTAAAAGTTCATTCCCTGACTGCAATGACTTCTTTTTTTTCTATGAACAACAAAATCACAACAAGAAAAAATCCAGAGAGCTGCTCTGAGATGAAGTGCAATTCTAAGGGTTTTTCCCAAACCCTTGGTGGGCTCTTCAAATACTCCATTAGGCAGCTTCTCTGGATCTAGTATACCTCGTCTTCTAAAAATAGGGCGCGGCTGCTACATCATGTTTGGGGATCAGTTTGCAAAGAAAATTAACATTATTTCCTAGCTAAAAGTCATCTAACAGATGAAGCATAATACTTAAGTGCTGCCCTTCATTGTAGTGGCTTACACAAAGCAAGGATTGAGGGAGGATAGTATGAGGAAAGGAAAAATCACTGTAGAAAAATGAGGTTTCTAGCCTGTAAGAGCAAAAATCTGTCTTGAATTCAACTCATGCAAATAAATCTAGAGTCTGCTGGCTTTGCAGTGTGATCCCATACATTTGCTCAGCCTTTACCATCCTCAAGCACAGGCTCTGTGCTTTGAACCCGTTCTTATTTGCACAGCTGGAGGCTTGGGGTTGAAACATAAGTGGTGCTTTAACTTAGGCTAAACTCTTCACTTTGCAGGAGGGGTGACTCAAGGAATAAAAGTATTACAATATCTTTCTTCTAAGTACCTTCTGCCTGGGGGAAGTGCCCTTCTGAAATTTGTTGGGAAAACCTTAAGTCTTGGTATAAAACTGTAGGGTGCTAAAAAACACCACCCAAGGACTGGAGCTTCTTAAGATGCAAAGGACTTTTGAGAACCTTTTGTCTTAAAAAAGTTATCCAGGTGCCAGCAAAGTACAAACTTGTGAGCATTTCCAAAAAGGGTATATTAAAATAAATGAATCTCTTCCTTCCCCTGCCCCAAAACACAAAACAAACTTCCCAGGAAGCTCACTTCAGAAGCCTCTTTTCACTTGCTAGATTCTGAGGCTGCATGGGCACTTTCAGGACAGAAGCTGGACAGCCTGGTCAGCTGTTGGGAGTTTGGTGGCTCTGGCTGCTGCTATCTTTCTGCACATGTAAGACTGCAAACCCTGAGAGAGTTTTTAAAGACTTTCAAATTTTCCTCTTTGTATTCCCCCAGAAGTGAGGCATTTTGGGTCTCTGGCTCAGAACAGGATCTCGGACCTCTGTGAAACCTGCTAGGCTTATGGTTCCATGGCAGGAAGCTTGGCTGAAGTCCAAAGCCAGTGGTTGAAATTGAAGTGCTTGTGCCCTGTAGGCAACCCGCCATGGGGCTGAGAGTCTAGCCATGATTAAAACTGGAACTTGGCTCCAGTTGTGCCTCCAGAATGGCTGGTTGCACCAGTTTGGAGCCTGAAACCAAGGCATAAAAATGTGAAATGATTCTTTCCAACAGCAACAAAAATGTCGAGAAGTTTATAGTCTCCCTTAATGTGTAAAATGGTATGGTTTTCCTGGGGAATTCTCTCTGGGAAGGACTTGCTCATTTGTACTTAAGTCAGGCCAGTCTGAGTATGTTGACTAATGAGTGGGTGATCTGTGCCATGTGAATATACCTAGATGAATCACACTTTCCCAAGAGATGCTCTAAGGGTCTTCAAACTTGAAATCTGCCAAAACAGGAGTAAAATATTGCAAGTGCTGTTTTGTCTATCTCAGTTTTGTTAGGCGGCAGCACTCTGCAGTACTAATCTGAAGTGAAGCTGCTAAACAGCAGATGCATCTCTGTTTTGATCTGTAGTGAACTCTAGATTTGTTTCTCAATAGATTTCCACTTTCTCACGTTCATATCATTTGGTCCCTTGCTCCCTCTTTTCCCTGAAGCCTTGCTAAGGCATGTTACTGTGGTACTACAATGCCTTGGCCATTTCTCGTTACCTCCATCACAAAAGGCTGTGCTGTTCTGTTTGTGCTTATAATGTACCCAGATGGTGAATAGAATGAGTGACCACCAAGCTCATTTTCACTTGTGGGGTCAGACCTTTTTCTGCTAAATAACACAAGTGTTCCCAGCTGCTGTGCAGCTGCAGGGAGTCTGCTTTCCTTCACAGGCATTAAAAACCCTTTAATCAGTGTTTGTTGTTTGTCAGCAGTGGTGTTGAGGTGTGGAGAAAAAGAACAGATATGCTTTGTTGGCAAAGTTAACTTCATTCTGACCTCTTATCTTTCCTTTTTCTTTCAAGTCTGAAGAAGCAGAAAGCAGTTTGGGAAGTGGTTACTGCAAGCACCTGTGTAAATGTATTTGCTAAAGGAGGAGGTTTGTGTCCTTATACAGATTTGACATAAAAAGATGCTCTGAGAGCTGCATTTGAACTGGAAACTCTTTAGGGCAGGGACTCAAACTGGCTGGAAGAGGCACTATGCAGACCCCCTTAGTGTAAATAAGTGTTACATAAATACAAATACTGTTGCTTAATACTAGTGGTACTTATCTTAGTACTGAGTCTATATTCAACGGATCCCATTTGCAGTCTGATCAATTTTAATTTTTTCCTGTAAAATAGATCGTTCCTTCTAGTTTTGGAAAGGGGTTTGTTTGGGTTTTTTGTTTGTTTTTGTTTTTCTTTTTTGCTGGGGTTTTGTGTTTGTGGTGGTTTGTTTTCCTTTTGGTTCTGCTTTTAATAGCTTTCTTCTCATGAAGGAAAAGAGAGGAGATAAAGAACTGATAAGCCCTCTCCAATCCCTTTTGCTTTGGATGTAGTCTGTTCTGAAACAAATGGAAACACAGAAATCAAAAAGAAGCTTTGAGAAATCTCAGAGCTAAGATAATTATTTTCCTCTTCTTTCTAGATTAAGCTTGGAAACCTGCTGATGCTGCACACGTTTGCAGGTTTGCTTTCTTCCTGAGTCCAGCTTTGCTCGCGTTGTGTGTCTGTGTGTAGAGCACCAAGTGCTGCTCTGTGAATAATGATTCTCTTGTTTGCAAAGTCTGTTTGTGTGTACATCCTGGAGCTGTTGGGACATCAGGCTTTGATTTGAGCTTCGAAGGTCATCGTAGGACATTTGGCATTAAAGGCAGAATATTTACCTTGCTGCTCTTCCCCTGGAAAGACCAGAGAGTCACATTCCTGTCTTGGCTGTGTCTGGGGAGGGTGGGTACCAGTCATTAGGACACATTGCTCACAGCCCTCAGCTCAACAGTATATCCAGCACTGACCAAGGGGCTCTTCTGTGGCAGGGCTGTGCCCTTGGGAAAGCGGTGCCTTTGCTCAAAGTAGGAATTATAAAATAAAACTAAAACTGACTACATATGGTTTATGGTCCTAGCTGTTAAAATTACAGAACCAAGGGCATGACAACCATGGCAGACACGTTTTAGCATTCATCCGTTCTTTTCCTTCATGCAGCTGAGGTTGCTTACAGAGGAGGTCATGCTCTCACAACGGCAAACTGCTAAAGAAAGACTTTTTGTGCTGGGTGGGAGGGGATGTACACTCAAAACATTTTGTATATTAAATGTCTGTGTGCGGTCTGTATTGACCATCACTTCTGTAGCATGAATGCTTACCTGCTAGAAAGGGGACAAAGAAAGACCATTTTATACCTGGATGCTGTCAGGCTTGCTGAGCAAAGATACAGGCTGTGAGCTACAGTGGAGCAGGCACCCTACACTTAGGAGGAGTTTTTGAAGCCCTTCAGATCTCCTGGAGATGTTGCTGGCCTTTCTGGCAGCATGGTTTGCTTGCGTGAGAAGAGCTCTGATCAGACAGGTGTGATTCTGGATCCTTCTTGAATTTAATGCAGACTTACACAGTTACAATCTACCTGAACAAAACAAGCACCATCTTGTGCAACTACGTAAACCATAAACCTTTTTGGCAAGGCAGGTGTGGCATCTTCAGTGTCTGGAAAGCACCGAACATGCTGTGTGGGCGCCCTACTGTAATCGAAATTACAAATGCTAAAAAGGCTTTTGATTTTTTTTAATTTTTTTTTTCTAATAACGTGGTTCTTGGCTTAGTTTGGATAGGCAAGAACTTCACAGACTACATTGGGGTGCTCTGCATGTTTCCTCAGGCCCTTCTAATTAATCAATGTCAAGTTGTTTCTCTGTCTGCAAGGAGGCACCTGAGGAAAACTCTTCCACAGCCTTAGGTTTAACTTGTTTGTCAGCCTTGAGAACAACTTTTTATTCTTTGGAATGAAGAAGGGGTGTTCTTGATGTAGGAGCCTCCCCTATACCAAGTATTTTGGTACAGGCTGCTGAAGGCTAAGTGGGTTGTCATGATACAAGATGACTTTAGTAAGTTGGTAATATGGTTTGATGCTGAGAACCGTATTCTAGATTTTTTGTTGAACCTCTGGATAGCTCATACCTGTGGAACTCAGCTTCTGACAAGGAATTTGCAAAAAGTTTCATGCCAGTAGCTCAAGTCTACAGTTGTGATAAATAGGAGATCTGTGTGTTCCTTCTAAACCAGAATAGCTTCTGTGTTGAACTGAATATTTAATTGCTGCATGTGCACCATACTGTCCTATCAGGTAGCTCTGCTTTGAAAGTCTGTTTATACATACAGAAACCTGAAAAGCCTTGTGAGTCTTTCAGTGTCTGGCATCACATGCTGGGAGGAGGCTTCAGCATCTTCAGTCTGTTGCTTTTTGCTGTATGTTTACAGTCACTACCTATTTTTGCATTTTGGGGGTGACAGAAAGACATTACTGTAGCCAGAGCAATTCCAAGTTAAGTTGTGACAGTCCAACCACTGAAAAGAAAAAAAATCTGGTCCAGCTTTACAGTGTTTTTATAGTCTAGTCCAAGTCTCTATAAACAATTTAAAATTGCCTTCAGGTTTAAATTTTCCAGTTTCCCATTTGGAGCAGGTGTTGCCAGGTTATAGAATGTGTTGCAGAAAAGGAACAAAAACATTTCAAAAACACTGTGCTGTAACAAATATGTCAAGTCTGTGACAGATGAGATTTTAAAAAAGTCTGCCCCACCAAAAGTAAAATGAATGCAAACCTTGCTTGCTTCTTCCCAGCTGTCATGTTTAAATAGGGGGTTTAGTAATGCATTGGTTTTCAAAAGATCCAGCAGTACAGTATGAAAATATGAAACTTCTCAATTGTTTTTCATTAAACTGGGGAGAAAAGATATTTTTTGTAATGAAAAAACTCACCAACGACCAAATTTCAGAGATGCATGTTCCCGGAGTGGTTAAAAACCAACCCAAACTAGGCTTCAGGCAATGTTTTTTCAACAGCTTTAACCTCAAAGCATAGAGTAGACAGCTTTGTAGGAAACTGTAACACCAAGGTGATTATGGCAGTGACTCACACTTCCCTGTAAGGCATCCAGCTATCAACACACTTGGAGAGCTGTGGCTTTGTGCATAGAGGCAGGGTGTCAGTCAGTGCCCATTTGCCAGCCAGCTCTGAACTGCTGAGCTCAGAACTGCTTTGACAGCGAGCTGGGATATCAGTGTATTAGAGAGCAGCTCTGGTGCCCCCAGGCTTGCAAGAGGCTGTAGAAATGGGAGGTAGGGACTGGGAAGTGCAAGGCAGGTTTGACTTGCCTTTTCTTTGTTTAATCCTCATGGAACTTGTTTGAAGAGTCCTCTGAAATCTTCCTGTGAGCAGGTGATTGGGTTTGGGTAATTAAACGTCTGACGAGCCACTAAGTGGGGTAGTATGGGAAGAGAAAAAGGCTGCTACTATCATGACATGCCAAAAATTTTTGCAAGTGGTTATGGAAAGATGACTGTCAGTTTGGTTCCTCAGGAAAACAATATGAACTTGGGAAAGAGACCTTGGTGTCCCTATAGGCAGCTCAGAGTAGAATTGAGGATACAGCAGTAAGCTACTTCCAGATACTGGGATTTGCATGGAACAAACAGACAGAAGTGGGGACTCGTGTGGGTTTCCTCATCATCAAAAATAAGACCAAATGCCAAGGAAAACAGTAGTGATCATGATATGGAGAGAAATGGTCTGGGTGAGAAATTGGAAGGTTGGGATTATTCAAACTACAGAAGACTAACGAGGAATGCCACATTTGTGCAAAATGGGTTGCATCATAATGGAATGCTCAGGAAGAAGAGGTATGCAGAAAGACGATATAAATTCAAACTTCTGCAAGGAAACAGGTTTTCACATAGCGTGCAGTTAGATTGTGGGACGAATGGAGTGCAATTGTCAGCTGTGCTGGGTGCCATCAGGATGGAATAGAAGGTGACTTTGGGAGTGTGCAGATATGCTCTTGCAGGTGGTATTTACAGATGATATAAACAGTGCTTTCAAAAACATCACTGGTGTTATAAAACTGGCCACATGCATGGTTCAACTACCAAGGCTAATCTTGATAGTTTATTGTATTCCTCTGTCTTTGGTGATAATTTTTTTGTGTCTCTGACTAAAATTGTCTAGTGCCAGATACTGTTTGTGGCACAGCATTGAGCAAACTAGGCCGTTGTGACTCAGTATTGCCCTTCCCGTGTGGGTTGTGTTTGGCTTTGCACATCTTACTTTTTTAGAGGTGAGGCAGAGTGAGTAATGTTTCCATTTTATTAAAGAGAATGGAATGGCAAAGACCGTTAATTTTTTTTAAAGATGTACGTGTTTCATTTAAAGTTCCCTTCAGGCAAAGTCAGCTTTGTTAGGCAGCTTAAAATGCCTTATAGTCATATTGTTACTGTCATAAAGAAAAGAATTCACCATTGTCAGTTTCGGAAACCAAACAAAACCACTGTTTTTTTTCTCCCTCCTTTTTCCGCTTCCTTCAGTTTTTAATAAGCGACCGTGACAGAGACCCTCAGTGTAACCTGCATTGCTCCAGGTCCCAGTCCAAACCCCTGTGTGCCTCTGATGGCAGAACATACGAGTCCATGTGTGACTACCAGAGAGCCAAGTGCCGCGAGCCGAGTCTGAGCGTGACACACCGTGGCCGCTGCAAAGGTAGGTGGATTTCAAATGCCTCTGAGAAGAGAAAAGGAATCCTTAAACCTTTGAGTTTAGTACCATGCTCTGAGAGTAATCTGATTTGGAATTGTGCTTTCCTGCAAGCATGGCTGTCTGAGTCTCGGTTTAGGCAGTAGAGTATGAGCTGACTGAATTATCAATGAAAGAAAGCAAAGGAGCCACAGACGTCACAGCCCCTGAAAAAGGGTTGAAATATATGTCTGCAGAGAGAAACAACTGGCCCCGTGGAAATACAAACCAAATCCTGTAAGCAGACTTCTTCCTTGCTACCTGTGCTGGTGAGAAATCAAGACACCTTTGACCCTTTGACCGACAGGAATTTGGAATGGGGAAGAATATGATGCACACTAGATGTCTAGTCCCTTTTCAGACATACACAGCCTTTCTGTGCTGAGCTAATTAAGAAGACGGTGCATGCAAGGCTTTACATGGCTCTTCTATTCCCGTTTGCTGTTACACATCTGCTTAGAAGTGCAGATACTGTCTCTCAATTCAGCTCTTTGGCATAGTCCAAAGATGAAGCTGAAAATTTTTTAAGGATTATTGGTGTCTTGTCACACAAATGGTTTGCATTTGCAATGAAGTGAAAAGTAGAGTCCATTTTCTGAGAGCACAATTGGCTCAGAGGGCAGATGGCACAGGTGTTTTTGGCAGTGGATTAAAGTGACAGGAGAAACTCATTAAAATCCATGTGGCAGAACAAAAATAATTCATTTAATCCTGGAATTTATTTATAAAGGCTTTTTTAATATAGTAAAAACATATCTTTGTTAGAATTACTTGATATAAAATGGAAATCCTTTTTCAGTGTATTGACAGACTTTAATAGTTTAGGTGAATTATGAGCCTGCCTTCAAATATTGCTCTCTTTTAAACAGTTTCTCATTGGAAGAAATTTACTTGTATGATTTTTGTTTGTTTGTTTTTCACTGCTGCTGGGTTGGTTTATGGCAGCTTCTCCCATAGCGTGAAGAGGCCTTTGAATCAGGCTTCTTTCTAAATACTGGAAAGCCAGAATATTTCTTCGCAGAGCTTAAGAAGCACTTGGATTCTTCTTGCAAGTGATGCATTTTTGAGTTTCACAGTAAGAAGCAGTATGGTGAGAGTCCTGTGCTTGCTTTCATCCCTTTAGCAGAGTGTCTTTGATAAGCAGCTCCATAGCTGATATTGGCATATTAACTGGCACTGCTCAGTTGCTTAAAACATGAAATGCAGTACATCTGTATACTAAGCTGTCTGGTTTTGGAAGCTGACAAAATTTGCTTCCCAAAATACGTGGTCTACTGCATGTTGTGATTCCAGAGTCCCTAAGAAGTAACTGAGACTTTTTTTGTCTTGGGCACAGGTAAAGTACACTTTGTTTCTGCCCTCTGATGCAGCTGAAATGTTTGGTTGAAGCTAACTTGCATTCTCCTTTCTTTTCTCCTCTTACCCTGTGGTACTGTACAGTACCAAACAACCTGGGAGTGTTTGTAAACTGCAAGTCTTGCTTTTAACCCACTGACACTCCTGCCAATCCCTGTGAAGTAGGAATACTCTTTCAACTATCACATGCAAATTTAACCTAGCTGGTGATTTCCATATGTGCTGCTCTTGAAAGGTATTTTGTTTTTCTAGCTGCATTAGGAACATGACCTTTAGTGCATAAAGATCACAGCTGTTGACAAATCTGGGCAGTTGTGAGACAGCTGTGCTGAGCTACAGGCTGTTGGCTGGGACTGTATTGTGTACTTGCAAAAAGGAGGGTATTGCTGGCAGTGATTGAGCACCTTGTACTGCAGCAGGGCACCGGGTATACCCTGAACAGCCTTCACTCCTCTGCATGACAGATGCTCTGCAGGAGACCTCCCATGAAACTGTGAGGGATCCTGTGGGCCATTGAGCTCAGTCACATACAGGTGTGATAGATACTGTACCCAAGAACTTACCCTTTTGGAATGAGAAGTTTTAACTTGCGCTTCACTCTCTGAAGGGGGGAAAAACAACAGGCAACTAAAAGAAGTAGAAGAGAAAGTATATTGTGGACAGCAAAGCATAGTCCTGCAGCCCAGATTACCATAGGCTTCCAGTGTATATGCTGATGACTTGAACTGTGCTTGTGCCAAGGAAAACAGAATGGTTTCCATAGTGAGAACAGAACCTTTTTGATTCAACTTAATGCTCTGTTCCCTCTCAAGAAATTAAGGACCTTTAAAGATGAAATCTTGCCAGCCTTTTGGGAGCTGTAACCCTTATTCAGCTCTTGTTTGTTGCTGGCTTCCTCATGTGCTTTTCAATGAAATTCCTTCAGTGCTAAATTATCTGAACACCCTTCAAACCCTCACACATCACAAAGGGTTAAAAGTCAGGAGTAGCTTAAAATGATCAAATTATGGCATCCCTGACAAATGGAACCTCTAGGGAGTAGTTCCAGATGGTATAGCTGTGTCTAAAACACACAGCCAAGCAATGCTACCTGTATCTTTTCTCAGGAGGCGTCATAATAGCTGATGTTAAATAAGAGTTACACTTCAAAACGTTGCAGGCATGGAGGACAAATACTTGTTAATCTTGACAGCTTGCCAAGAGTCATTTTTGCAGTGGTTGTCTTATTGGTATGTATCTGTGGCTTAAAACACTTTTAAGTTCTGTGTTAACTAGTTGATTTCTAGGAACTTCTGTGGGTTATTTAATTACAATGTGGGAGTGTTCTAAAAGTTCTCTTTACATTTATTAGTTAGATTAATAAATCTGCTGGTACGGAGTTTGTTCTTAGATCACAAGTCACTGTGTAGTGTGAACTTATCTGTAAGTCTCTGGTGGAGATTGGAACAGGACCTTCAGCCTTTCTTCTGGGACTCAGGAAATGAACACAGATTTTGGCTAATGTGCCAGAAAGGCAGGTCTTCTGACTGATGGGTTATTTGAAGATAATCTTCTCTACCTACTATTTTCATTGGACAGGAGATGATGTTTTGAAACCACTTTGTCTGCTTACTAGATCCATGTGTTTTGTCTTCAAACTTGCTTTATTCTTCCTTGACTGTGAATAAGAATGTCCTTCCTTGGCAGTAGTTAGTAAAATCTAAAATGTCACTTTCAATCACTTTGCAAATCTAGGCATGTTCTCAATAAATTAGGGAACTCTGGAGCAGAGATGCAATGTGGATATCAAAAAAGGATCAAAGTGCATTGATGTGAAAGGAAGACAAGAAGGTGATCAGGAGCAGTCTGTGTGGATGGGAAAGTCATGCTTATGCTATACAACCAGATTGCCTTCTGTGGTGGGACAGCTGGCTGGATAGATGAGGGAAGAGTAGTGGGTGTTGTTCACCTGGACTTCAAGAAGGCTTTTGACACTCTCTCCCATGATATCCTCACAGGAAAGCTCAGGGAGTGCAGACTGGACATGTGGACAGTGAGGTGGTTTGAGAGCTGTGTGAATGACAGGTCTCAGGGGATTGGAATCAGTGGCACAAGTGTGGTTGGAGGCCTGTCACTAGTGGTGTGCACAAGGTTCAGTATTGGGTGCATTATCATTTAACTTGTTCATCAGTGACTTGGATGAAGGGACAGATGCCTCTTCAGCAAGTTTGTTGATAATCATAGCTGGGAGGGCTGTGGAACTCTTCAGAAAGATCTGAGGGTTGTGGGGATAAGGAGAGTGGAACCTTATTGAAATTCAACAGAGTATGGGGTCCTGCACCTGGGAAGGAATAACCTCCTGCACCAGTACAGGCTGGGGACAGACCTGCTGGAAGCCAGCTCTGTAGAGAAGGAGCTGGGGGTCCTGGTGGACAACAAGCTGTCCATGAGCCAGCAGTGCTCTTGTAGCCAAGAAGGCCAATGGTAACCTGGGGTGTATCAGAAAGAGCATTGTCAGCAGGTCAAGGAAAGTGATAATGCCCCTCTACTCAGCATTGGTGAGGCCACATCTGGAGGGCCTTGTGCAATTCTGGCCTCCTCAGTACCAGAAAGACATGGAGATTCTGGAGAGGGTCCAGCAGAAGGTGACAAAGCTAATGAGGGGACTGAAGCACCTCACTTGTGAGGAAACACTGAGGGAACTGGGCCTGTTTATCCTGGAGAAGGTATGGTTGAGAGGGGACCTCATCAATGTATATAAATATCTTGAAAGGAGGATGTCACAGGATGGGTCCAGGAATTTTGGTAGTGCCAAGCAATAGGACAAGAGTCAATGGGCAGAAGCTGGAACACAGGTAGTTCCACCTGAGCATGAGGGAAAACATTTTTACTGTGAAGGTAACTGAACACTGGAGCAGCTGCCCAAAGAGATTGTAGAGTCTCTTCCCCTGGGGATATCTGTAGCTGTCTGTACTCAACCCTGAGTAGCGTGCTCCAAGGGACCCTGCGTTAGCAGGAGGTTTGGACAAGATGACCTCCAGTGGTCCCTACCAAACTGAACCATTGTCTGTGGGTGAAAGAAGTTTGAGATTCCAGGTATAGGACTTGACCTGAAGGAAGTGGAAAACAGTCAGAAGAGTGAATAATGATTGATATCTTGTACAATAGATAGGCATCTTTTTGTAGTTTGCTGAGATCTATTTTTGCCTGTTTCATGCAAAAACACAGATGATTGAGTAAACAGGTATGAATCTGCTGACTTTAGTGTAGCTGAACTGCTTCTTCTGTGGTGGAGACCTGGCCTGTATGTGAGACTGTTACCTAATGGAACTGAAAATAGCTAAAAAGGTGATTGGATCAATTTTTGCTATTTGAACTTTGGATACAAACATAGAAGAATTAAAATTAAGTAGCTTTAATAGATTTCGGTGGTTGCATTCTATTGATTTGCTGCTAGTGTTATGTGAGTCCTGGAGATGTTTTATTTTGTGTTATTAGGAGAGCTTGGGTCTTTATACCATGATGTTTGGTGTCAATACTGCTTCTGCCTGCTGAAGAGAGGATGCTGGAATTCTTGGAGCCTATTCAGGAGTGCAGTGTGTATATTATGAGGGACATGGTGGTCTTGTTTGAATAAACTATTCATGGATAAGATCAGCCATGGTAACTAGCCAATTTCATTGCAAAATCCAAAATTATGTGCACCTGCATTGTGCTGATTAGGCCAGAGATGTCAAAAACATCACTTGTTAACAATCTCCTGGTTGCCGGTTGCCAGCTGCCAGCTTGAGAATTAATTTTCTTTAAAAGGCAGCTTTCTGAGCTACGGTAAATCTGTCCCAAGTTTGAAGATATTTAAAGTAAAATTAAGCAGATCTGCTTTCAAAAGAAGTTATGCTGTTTTGGTTTTTTTCCTAATGTAATGGAGGGAAAAGTGTCCAGTTTAGTCTGCTTGAACCATGAAACTGGAATGCATTAATGCCATTCTAGTTTATAAACATGGTGTTTGATATTCCAGAGAACATTTCTAAAAACAGGGAAGAAAGTGCTGAACTACTTGGGTAAGCAATCAAAATGCAGACTAGTGTATATGAACCTACAATCATAAGATCAGGCTTTAATAAAATTTGTAATGCATCTTATTTGGTGTGAGCTATTTGACAGCTACGTTTTAAACACTTGGCACTTATGTAATACTTTACATTTTCTAATTAACAAAGCAAAAATAGCAAGGTGAAGTCATCCCACTGAAATCACATGTTGATGCAAACATTATAAAAATACCAGGCTGTGGAGTGAGGAAGAGAAGGATTGACAGTCCTTTTAAAAACAAACTGGTAAATGTTGATCTTAAAGGCACTGTTTTTACTGGAACTGATCTGTGGAAGACTGACAAAAAAGATAGCAATATGCACACACCTTTCCACCCAGCATGGTATTTAAGTGTTTGTACCAAATCAAGGCTGTAAAAGGACTGGCATGACCTTTGGAAATCAATGAGGGAGGATGGGAGAAGTAGTCAGTCCTGAGTATTCATGAACAGCAGAAAAACTCTCTGCTCTGGACTTCAGCAGCAATTTGTGAAGAGTCACCACTTGAACCAACAGCTGAAGTGCAAAAGATGTTGCAATAGTGATGAGCTCTCAAACACCGTGGTGTAGTGGTGGTGTGCTGGGTGGGAGTAGAGAGTTCAATCTATAAAGACCAGTTAAAATTGCTGGGAGGGACATGGTAGCCATAGCAGTAATGTGTTTATATTATCTTCTTAAAGTGAGGTCTTAATCTTGTGCATGTTTCTTTGTTCATTAGACAAATTGGATAAAGATCTGGGTTTGTTTCGCTTCTGCCTGGGCTTCTCATGTGTTTATACTGCAGGGGATATCACAAAATGTTTGCTTCTACCAGCTCTATGCTGAACCATCCAATTTCAGTTGTGTAGTTGTGAGTGTGCCACCACTAAAGGAGAGGCTATGTGGAAGTGCTTTATGCTTCTGTTTTATGTTCAGGAGAGGAACCAGAAATAACTGTCTGCAGTCTTGTATCCTCATACAGAGAGATTAGAAAACACTTTCACTTGGGAACTTGTGGTTTGATTGTCATATAAGAAATTCGCACTCATTTTTTTCCTTGCAAGTGCACATCTCCCTCATCTATGCTGATTTTTTTTTGCTACTTAGTTGTCTCCTGTGAAGCCAAAGCTGAAAGTGTTTTCAGTCAAGCAGCTATGAAATGAAATGCAGGCACACCATCTGGTTTTGTAGTAATGTTCTCTGTCATGCCAAGCAGGATTAGACTCATAAGCTTGATCTGCAGGTGATAGGTGTTCCAGTTAAAAGCATTGCTAGTGCTTCCTTTTCAGATGGAGGAATGGGCACATGCTTGGAAGGATCAGTTAGGAGAACTGTTCTCCACTGGAGGTGTGCAAACAAGGTCTGATCGTCTGGTCATGTTGGCAATCAGGCTAAAAGGAAATTCCATGTCAAAGCTTATGGATAACTAGAAAAAAAAAAGGCAGTGTAAATTTTATTCAATTTTTTTTTATTCTGTAACAATTTCACTCTTTATACAGGTGCATAATGGGCCCACCTGAAATCAAAGCTTCATGTACTTTGGTATTGTGCAAACACCCAACAAATTAGTCTAAAGATAAGTGACATAGCATCAAAGTGACATGAGGTCACAGGGAGCTGAGGTGACCAACTTGTAATCACTCACTGGTCATTGGCAGAATTGAAACAGGTACTGTTGCTTTCTAACCCAGTGCCTAAGCAGCTGACATCTGTACTGTATACTATTGCTATGAATCATTCTTTTTCCAGAGAGAATGGTTTAATTTTTATACTTTCAGAAGCCTTGTGAAATCCTTCCTGGGAAGTAATGTGATATGCTTAAAATGAAACTCTGTTGGCAAACTGGAAATGTAATCTCTCAAGTCATCAGTTGTATAAATAAAGTACTTGGCCTGAAAGCTTTGGTCTGTCTTTATCAAAACTATTTACAGCATTGTCATTGATTTCTGTGTCTAGAGAGGCCTAGATGGAAGTTACTTCTATTGCCACACGATGTGAATTCAATTGCTCTAAGAACCCACAATGACTTTCTAATTTAATGCTGGTATTAGTGAGTCTGTTATCAAAATTCATGTGATCTATGAAACAGAATGTGATCTTCATGGATCCAGTGGAATTTTTTGTTAATCAATATGATTTCCATGCCTGGTGCAATGGAGATTGAAACTTGTTCACTCTGTGTGGTGGTGCTTGAAGTTTCTGTACTGAAAATCTTTAGTGAGTGGATTCATGGGAGAAGAAAGAAGGTGCTAGTTCTGGTGCCAGAGTGCTATGGAAACAGATGTTCACTGTTTTCCTTCTCTTTCTAGGCTAAACAGCAGTATTGTTAGAGCTGATGTTTTTAAATGTAAACACCAGGTCAATCTGGACCTCTGCAGGGCAAAACTTCACTCTTTTGACTCATCAGTCATTAATTAGAGTTAAACTTATCTGGGTATACTCTGTAACAGTGAGCTCAACCTGGAAGGGGTTAAGGTCATGCTACACTTTGCCATCATCTGAAAAAAACCTGAGGTCTTAACTACTTCAAACTCTGCTTGCAGACCGAGTTTTTTTCTTGTCTCTAAAGTGAGTAATTTATATGAGAAAGTTGTAATGCACACCTGGCTGTAAGCACTGGCACTAGAGGTAAAAGCTGAGTTACAGGAAATGGCATATCTGCCTCATGTGAACCACACAAGGGTGGAAGTTCATATGGATGACTGACTATTTTAGTATTTTCTTGGGAGAGTTGCTCTGAGAAGAGGGGGTTATCACTTCTTTTCCACACAGTGCACTGCTTGGCCTGAATTATTTGGTTTATACTCAGCCATCCAGTTCCAGGCTTTTAATGTTAATGGCCTTTCGTTGTGTGGACATTGTGCTCCAGTGCTGGTTGAAAGAAGCTTCTAGGATCCTTAGATGACCATAAAAACTATTGACTAGGAAATCAGACAGCTCTTAATTAGCTGGCTTACAGTTTGATTGTCTAGGTTCATATTTGTTCTTAAGATCAGGAGTGGTAACTCCATATCTACCTTGTGAATGTGTGGGTAATGGTCTTTTATGCTTTATATTTATTTGTTTTGGGTTTTTTTCCCTTGCAGCTGCATGAGTCATCTGGTGGCTTTTGGAGAGGCCAAATTGCAATTTTGAGTTTTGCTTTTCTCGTTGTAGATGCTGGCCAAAGCAAGTGTCGATCAGAGAGAGCTCAAGCACTGGAACAGGCAAAGAAGCCCCAGGAAGCAGTCTTCATCCCAGAATGCAATGAGGATGGATCATTCATGCAGGTAAAATTTCTTTTTGCTTCATTCAGCCAGGCTTCAGGTGTCTGTGGGAGATTCAGTGTTAAGGCATGAGCCAAGAGATGATAGCAGAGTGGGTGCACACTCTGACTCAGTTACTCGGGTAAAAATTTGAATGCTGGGAACTTCTTTGACCAAATGGAAATTTTGATTCAGTCACAATGCCTTAAAAGACATACACATATGCAATAGCATCAGCTCCAGTGTAGTACAGAAAAAATGGCATTAATCTTCAGTATTATTGCATAGAAAGAAAAACAGTTGCAGGGGAGGTCAATTTTTCCATGAAGAGGAGCTGTAAAGAGAGCTGTGGCTTACACAGAGCAAGGTGGATGCAGCTGATTCTGCTATTACCTCTGCTTCATCAATCCCAGGAAAAAAAGTAGTCTATTCAGCCTGTTCCTTCTGCAAGATACTTCTTGTGCTCTATGTCCTGTAGTGATTTGGAGGACTGGCAAGAGGAGATGGTACTGCTTTGTTTGGGTTTTTGATTCTTCACTGTTCAGTTGCTGAAGTTTGCCTAAGCAGGATAGAAATGAAGAGTGATACCTGCTTCTGTTACCACTAGCATATTGAGTAATGTCTTAATACTGACTGAACTGGCTGTTAAAAATGGCTCATGCGCAGTTTCCTGACACAGTTTCATGCTGTCTGCTCAGTTTTGTACGGATCTAAAAAGCCAAAAGCCTGCAATCTTGTGAGCTCTACTTTGTGGATTTAAGTAAATCACAGTATGTTTTTTGCCTAACCCTCCATACGTCTAATACTGCTCTAGATACCGTCTTTCTCAGAGAAATTTTAGGATACATTGGTTGTTTGCAAGGTCTTCAGAAGGTAAAAGAAATTCCAAAACAGAATCAATATTGGCTTTAAAAAGATGAGAAAGGCAGAGCACTTTGGATTTGGTTCAAACATTTTGTGATGCCTGGGGGAGTAGGAGAGGAAAGATTTTTTTTTGTGATAACCCACCAAAAGTTTTATTCCCCTCCTCAGCCTTACCCTCCTGGTGTGTGGGAGGGGTTTTGTTTTCTTTTTGGGTTTTTTTGATGATAAAGTGGAAAAAAGTTGTATTCATCCTGCAAACTTTGCATGCCTCTTTAGAGCAGCATTATATTTCTGTACTACGTGGACCATCATGGGACGGTTGGGACAAGAGAAGATGGCTGCACTTTCTTGCAGTTTAACTGTACTATCAATTATAGAAATGTGATTTAGTGTAGAGCTCAGATTATGTTGGCACTGGAGGCTAATGCTTATAAAAGCTAGCACAGTGGGCCAACATAGAGCAAAGTGTTTCATGTTAAACTTCGTAGTTCAAGAAAAAAGGAGTAAGGAAAGCAAACCTTGAAGTGTTTATCACCTGTCCATCAACCTTTTGGAGAGAAAAGAAGGTGAAATTTTTGTCTTTATTAGCTGGACTGATAAAGCTTTGTTTCAGACAGGTTTATTTTGAAGGTTGATACCAGTGTCTGAATTGTGGAGAAGTTGCTGGACTTTTCTTTGGCACATTCCTTAGCCAGTGTTGGTTGCCAGTTGAGGGGCAGCATGAAACTGCTAACAAAAGTTGTGTGGTGTCAGTTAGCAGCCAAGGGATATTCCACATTCTTCATCCGTTCAGTTCTATCTGTGAACACTAAAGTGCTTTTGTTTTACCTGGCATGATGAAAGAAGTCTCTGATCTCTTTGTATCTGGAATTAAGTGAAATTCATAAAATTCCTTGGTTCATAAAAATACCCTGTGTTCCACATACCTCATGAACCAGCTTCATCAGTTATATTGCAGCATTTAAGCTAATTGTCCCTGCATAAGATTTAAGTGAAAAATAAGGTCCAAGAAAGCTAACTCGTTTCAACCTGCATGTGAGACAAATATTTCCTTTAGCTTCTGGTAAAAATAAATTTTAATTTAAAAAAAGATGTATAAAAACTAGAATTTTGGTGAACAAGCTTAACAGTTTTCTTCCAGCAACTCAAGAAATAGATCTCATCTGGTGGAGGTGTTTTTGATACTGCATCTACTGTGCAGAGAATTGATGCTCCTGGGTTCTACTTTACAGAGAGGCTGTGTTCATGTAAAGTTGCCAAGGCCTTGCTGAAGTCAGCTCTGGACTGTTGTTAGTTTATTCTGGTTCAGTACCCAGAGTGTTGCTCCATCTAGACTCCAAAATCTCAGTTGGGAAGTCTACAACAGAACAACATCTCTCAATGAAGTTTCTAGAAAAAATATCCACTGTGCTCTTCAACATGGTATTCCCATCCCAACAAGAGTCTAAGAAGATGCACACGTTTCAGGGTATATACTCTGTATGTAAAATTGGCTAGGGAGACTTTTTTCAATAACTTCCCCCTTTCTGTGTAACTGTTATTGAAGGGGAGTTTTATGTAGAAGAAAAATTCTGATCAGAGAGGAAACAAAGATGCATGCATATATTTAGAATATCAAATGTCTGAATTGTTACTGCACTCATTCAAGATGTAGATGACTTGTTTTCAGGTCATCTTGTTGAGCCTACTGAACACAGTAGGTGTTCAGGCCCACATCGTTGTCCTTGCCATCAGACTTCAAAAGAGTCTGATTTTAAAATTACATAATTAATTAATTTTTGGAAATTCTTGACATTTTTGTAGGACTGGAAAACAGGAGCAGTACAGATGTGGAAGAATTTGGTAGTAGTAACTATGTTCAGAGAACCTGCTTGGCCTAACTAGCTTGAAGTGTTGCTTTTGTAGTTCATCATAATTATCCTTATTAGAAACTAAATTGTAATTACTCTGGGTAAACACTGAAAGTGGGTCTCTTCCTCTGAAAGCAGCCCAAGTTTGCCCTTTCCTGCTCCTGGAGTTGTACCCAGTTTGGTACTGAATTTGGGGCTGGATGCACTGCAGATTGGATGGGGCTGTAGGGTGGTGATGAGAACACAGCTCCTCTGCTGCTGTGTGACCAGGAGCACACGCCACATGGGCTGCCACTGCAGGGGGAAGACCACGTTCACTCTACTTCCTCCTGCTTCCCTGCAGGGTTGGATCTACCACAGTTAGATATGGTAACAAGGGTGAAAGGGAGAAGGGTCTAAAGGCAAAGGCCTTCGTTTGGCTTTCATTAAAACCCTTTCATAGACATCATGCATGTCTTGAAACACTTGTATCATCTGTCCGCTTTTCACTGCCTGTGAAATTTAGACCGAAACCAATGTTGCCACCGATTCTGTTGCTCAGCTGATCAGTTCTCCAGTTTTCCCATGCATGACTAGATATAATGGGGTTTGTGTACTGTGTCAAGAGGAGCTGGCACTTGTCAATTCACCGTTTCTATGCAACGTGTGCTGCTTCCCTTATTGTTGAGTATGTGTATAGCAAAGATCTTATCAAATTCCCTTTTAGTGCTACTTAAGCATTTAAAAATGTGGCATGAATTTGCAGCATGAAGAAGTGGTGCCACTGCAGGCATAATGGGATGACTGTAAATGGGGAAGCAGACCTGATTAATACTTCTAGAATTGTTATGTCTTTATATTTCAGTCTGTGTGGGGAATATTACTTCCTATAACAAAATCTCTCTACACTTAGCCCACAGTAATATAAGCAGATAGATAAAATTTGAGTTATTCACTACATAAGAATGTTTGTTAGATACGAATAATTTGATTAGTTGTAGAAAATTGAGGTCACTACTGTTGTGCAGAATTGAACATGACTAAAACCAGTTTCTGTTCCCAAGACTTTTGCCTTTTTGCTGTTATGCTGTATTTTCCATAAATACCATTCCTTTTCTATGTGGCACTTAACCTGCTGTGATCTGTTCTTCATAAACAACAGGCACTAGTGGGTAATCTGCACACTAGTGGGTAATCTTTTGCTGCCTAGTGCCATTGGGCTTGTTGCCATGGGCTGAGGGAGACTTGCATTCTTTGTAGTTTTCCCCCAAGCAGTTTTTCAGAAAAGGTTGCTGAGATTTTAAATGGGATCTGTTTCAGAGGGATTAATATGAACATGAATAATGTTAATCCTGCCTTGGGGGTGTAGTTTTGTGGAACTTTGTGGTATGTCTTGCTATTTGCTGCCACCTTCCACTGTCTACTTGCGGTTTCTTTTCCTCACAAGTGTGCATACAAGTGTCTGAGGGCAAGTCTCCTTGGAGAGTTTGAGTTTAGGGTTCTTAAAATCTGGTTCCTGGTGTAGTTATGATGCCGCACTGAGATTTCTCTTTAAGTGAGTGCATCAGTCAAACCTGTGGTCTTATGACAGGATCAGTGAGGGGGTGTCTATCAGAGCAGTACTGCATTATCAGATAGTTTCCAGAGCATTCCCACATCTCGTCATACAAGTCTGCTTGGAAAGAGTTATCTATGTTATGGTCCATACCAGTAGTTTCACTCCACACTATGCTAATGCACATAAAAAGTTCTGTTTTCTCCCAAGTTCCACGAACAGCCCTTTCTAAGGTTATTTGGAACCCTTTCAGCCTTCAGTGTAACTTCATCACCCAAGTCTGCTCCTCTGTATTGGCTAGTGTAGCATGATGTTGGGCAGAATTACAAACTCACCTCTTAATGAAGCAAGGTACTGTGTAGACATTCCCTGGGTGCTGTCTGTTATGCCATTTTTCAGTGCTTGCATTCCAGCAATACTAAACTCTCAATGTCACCTCTCCTTTCAGAAGAACACAGTCTATCTTGCTAGATTGAAAAAACTATTTATAAAGCATCTGGTTTTTAAATTGTAGGTAGTTCTGGCTTTTTTTTAAATTAAAGAACACCCTTCTATAAAAAGTGGTAGCTGTAGCTTTCTGTGAGTACTGCTCTGCAGGTTTGCTACTTAAACATTTGCTTTCATCCTGTGGCTTTCATTGTTTTTCTCATTTGTATGTTGTGCTAAAGATAAACCATGAGTGGGTAAGGAGGTAAGAACTTTGGTTATTTATGGTGTTTCTTCAAAGAAGTACCAGTGAGATAGCAAAGAACAGGTTCTTAAAGTGGGACTGGACATACTTAAGGAAAGTGACAATGTAAGGTCATTCTTAGCTTCAAAGTATCACATTCTGTGTCAGAAGCAGAAAGCCTCTCTTGGGGACCCTTTTCCTGAACTAAAAATAATATGTGTCAGCATGTGTGATGGGAATGCCCTTGATCATGACTTAGATTCTTTTACTTCAGATAATTTCTTTCCCTGGTTATATGAATAGTGAAATTCCTGTGGAGCAAGCATTTCTTGAGTGATGCGTAGACTTGAGGGAGGTAGGTGCTGCATAAAGCCCTGGTGGGAATATCTGCACAACACCATTTGTGAAGAATTAAATATGAGTGCAGAACAGAAAAAGTGACAAAAATTGTTTAAGGGGTTGCTGTCCCAAAGAGGTTTAAACACAGGATGCAGATTGATTCATAGCTCCCCTAAAACTGCCTGTCAAGGTAAGGCAGGCTTCTGACAATAATCAGCTGATTCTTAATGTAGCAAAACCCATGACAAGATGCATGGTCTAAGCATTACAGCAAGACATGTGAACCAGAATAGAGGCGACACCATGTAGAGTTAAGATAAATAGCCATCAGGCCAGTGTGCCACTTGTGTACCACTAGCTTGGGTTCTGGGGGACTTTATAGCTGAGCCTCGATGGCTTGAACAAAGGAAAGACTTGATTAAAGAATTGCTGTGTAACACTGGCTTCTGCTCCCTGGGTCAGACTAGATGATCTGCTGGCTTGGAGCTGTTTATTTAGCTGTTTTTACAGTGTTTACAAGGAGCACCTGGATGCACCCAGGATTTGGAGCGTTGCCTGGTGCTGTGAGTGTAGTCAGTAGCTCTGCTACCTGCCCTTAGTCTCAGCAGTGCCATTTAAAAACTGTATGTGTTCTTTTCCCATAGAAGTATAGCTTTCAATACAGAATGAATGTTCTTCCCTTCTCATCTCTGCCCTCCATTGTGGAAGGAGCCAGAAATGTTTGTTTGATCTGTGATGGGATAGGAATGGGTTGCTAAACTTTTTGTCAGAGCAGCAGTGAGAGGCTATTCTGGGTGTTGCTGTTCCTGTGGTTGTCTAAGGTGCTTTCAAGCCTCTTACAGGAAACTACCTTTTCCTGTAGCTCTGTGGAAACTGGTTTCAGCCATCACAGAATTGCTGCTTTGCCTCTGTTCTCTGTCACATGTGTATACAATTTCTCTCTCACTTCCACTTTCTATTTGAGCAACATTCTCTTGATCCTCATTTGTCAAATAGTTATAAAGGAATGCTGCTTGCTTGTTTAGAAGCTTTACTTTAGAAGCTCGCTTGTTTGGAGGCTTTTCTTGGGAATCTGGTTCTGGCATTGCCAGTGAGATACTGAAGAAACCCAAAGAATGGCTTCTTTTTCCTCTGAGGAATGTAAGAGGCAGAGTTATTGCCTAGAGACTACTCTTTTAATGTTTACATATTGTAAGGAATTTTATGAGAGGAGGTATTTAATCATATGGCCAAAATATTTGCTGCTGTTTGATTTCACACATTGTAATGGCAGGGTGGAATAGAGAAGCTGCTGCTACACTTTTAATTTGGGGATTGGTGATATGGAGCAATTTTTCTTGGGTTTGTCCCTCTTGCTTTTCATCCTTCAGTTGAGACACAGGTAAGATGTCCTATCTCTCCGTGGAAAATAGGAACAGTGTCCTTCTGCGTGAGCAGGGATTTGGCTGCTTGCAGTGCTTTAAAATACGATTGGATTTTTAAAAAAATGTATATGTTAATGGAGAATCTGTTGAAGACCTCAAATGATTTACAGGTTTTATTTGTCTGATTTCCTAATATGTAACTTCCACTGTTCAGCTGTTGACCAGGTGTATATTAATATGAGATACCAAATTCTGTCATGTGCCTTTCCAGCAGTAACAGGCATTCTGTAGCTGCAGCTTGGTTAACAATCAAGTCTATTAAGTATATAAGATTTTATTTCCTCTGCCTCAATGCTTAGCTTTAGAAGACTGAGAGCCAAAAAAGTCAAACACTCTTTCTCTAACGTGTGTTTTGATAGAGTCAAAATTAACTCAATAACTGAAGATTAGATCTGTGCAGTGAACATTTGTCATGCTTGCATACTTACTCTTCTGATAAGTGTTTAAAAATCTCACTGCTTTGGGAGTAGGATGAGAATGAGGTTGAATTTTGGGTTGACAATTAAAATTTTATTTAGAAATAAAAGCTGAAACATAAGATAAATGGAAAATTTTAAAGTTAACCCCCACATTTTGGATATTCACTACCATAGGTGCTCTGAAATAGTCAACATTTTATGTTTGTTTACACACAGTGCTTAGGCTACTGGATCAGCTATTGCCTTTACACTTTTTTCAGTGTCATAGTAGTCCTGTGTAAGTGATGAGGAGTAGACCTTCCCTCCCAGCCTTTAAGCTGCAAACTCTAGTCTGAAGGCCTGTTGTTACGACTCTAAATTATACTGAGACCTAGTCAGGTATCGTGGTGAGAGGTAGCTTGTCTCAATGTGAAGACATTCAGGAAGAACAACTGCACTGATTCTTGAGATTCCTGAAGTGCCCATTCTTCATGGGTAGCTGTCTGGCCTTTAGGATTATGGCTGAGATATATTTGCAGTTGTTATCTGTAGAAGGGAAGTCCTTTGGTACTGCAGTAAAACGTGGTTGTGGCTGATGGGAAAGTGCTGAGTGCAATCAGTCTCAGATTTTTTTTTTTCTTACTTTTTTTTTTTAATGACAGTTTCTTCCTTTTTTAATGGCAACACGGGGAAGAAAAGGTCATGGGATACCAGTCCAGGGAAGACTAGCATTTCTTAGCCTAATTATTTACAAAATTACTTCACTTTTTAATGGATGTAATGTACTTGGCTTGCATAAACGAGTGTATGTAATTTGTATTTCTCTACTGAGGTGAGTTACACAACGTACTCTTAGTTGATGCATCTATCCTGAATTTATGTCAATACGGTTTTTTTGATTCCTCTGCCATGTACTTTGTTATTTTTCTGAAGGCTTGTCTAAAGGACTAGCAAGTGACTAATACTTGAGTTTTTAAAATTATATGTACACTGCATTTTTTTATATAACATAAAATGGAATGGTCTTACCCTACAAATTTGAGACCCTTTCCTGGCATTTAGCTCTATCCCTTGGTAGGATTTTTACAATTAATGTTCAGATGTAAAGACAACTTCTTGTGCTGCTGGGAATGCAGTCTTGTGTGTGTGTGATCAGCGAAGATAAACTCTAAACACAAACCTGAGCAGTTCCATCACATTTCTTTTGAGTGTTCAATTGATTACATTGAGCAATAACAAATATTTTCGAACTTGATTATTGCTTATTATAGTCATAGTACTTTTGAGTAATTTGCAATCAATATTGTGATCTATTGAGAGAAGAAAAATGAAACTGCAAATAGCAGTGACAGTGACTGCAGTAACATGGGTACATGAGATTACTGTTGATTTTGGCTACTAAAAGTAAATGCTTGAGGCAAAAATGATTGATTTGCACTTTAGTAAAACCCAAGATAAACAAGTAAAACCCAAGATAAACACAACGTACTGTGTTATAATTGCTCTTGGATCATGTTTTATGTGATATTCAAAGCCTTTTAAAAAACCTGTCATTAAGTCTCTGAACAAACTTTGCTACCTTAGGGCATTGAAGCCAGCTGTCAGTGAGGGGGAATGCCTGGTTTTGCTGTGAAGGATCCCTAATGAGGGTACCAGCACAAACGCCCCATTGCTCTTCTCTTCTGTGTGAGGAGGACTGGAATTGGAAGTTGGTTTCAATGAACTTGTTTGGAAAGAGAGAATGGACAAAATTCATTTTACAAGTAAAATAAAAAGGCAATTTCTGAAATGGTCTCATTTAATGGCTTTTTTCAGAAATGTATTGAAGGAGCCATCTCTAGTTTATAGTAACAGTATGCACTTCTATACCATTTCAAGGTACTGATGTGTACATTTAAATACAGCTGAAAGTATCCTTGTTAGGAAGAATTTTGGGACCTGTTAGTATTTACACAGATACCTGTACAATAATAGTTTACTTTTATCTCAGAGATGTCAAAAGCATCCTGAATTTCATCCAGTTGCTGTCTACTCTGAATGCTTAGGAAAAGGCTGTCATTATATTTGTTAGGCTGAATGAAATTTTAGTGCTGCTGAATTAATACTTCTATAGATGTTACTAAGATCAGTCTGCTAGATCAGGCTTATCTATTCTTACTTGAAAGCTTCTGTATCTGAATTAATAATTCTGGTATCTTTCTGTGGTGAAGGAAGGAACTGGGCAGTGTCAGCTGTTCAGTTCAGAAGCAGAGCTTTAAAGTCAATCAAGATGAATTTTACACTGTGTACTTTTTGACTCACTAGAACCTTCATCAAATGTTCTTAAGTCCATGTCAATGTATGAGGAGCAAGCATGTTGGATCTTGCTCCTGCTGGGTAGTTTGACATAGTAACAGAATAGGGCTTAAATCTATCTGGAGAAGGTTTGTTAACCAAGTCAACATTGCATGTTTCCAGCCATGTTACTGGACAAAATGCTTTTGAAGTGCCTACAGATGCTGCTCTCGAGCAGTAGCTATGGAATTTGGGATAGGGTAGCCTTTCCATAAGGCTACCCAGCTGGGATGCAGCAGGGCAAGTTTTTAGTAGTAAACAGTAAGCGGGATGTAGCAGAGGGTGGAATGAGCTGAGACACAACTGCTTTATCCCCCAACTAAAATGCTCTCAGATGATTACTTATAACTTCTTTTGCCTCCTGAATTTCAGCTACAAGAGTTGGAGTAGGAGAAATCACCTTTTTTAGGTGGCAGGGAGGTGAGGGAAAAAAAGATAATGATATCAAAGGTAGTCTTCTGTAAAAACTCCTTGCTCTGAAGCATGTGTTTGTGATACCTCTGCGTTGGGACTTCCAATAAGATGCTGAATTATAATAAAGTGGTTGGTGGTAGAGTGAGAAATGAAATGCCTGCTCTTTGTTTTATTAAACAGGTGCAGTGCCATACCTACACTGGATACTGCTGGTGTGTGACGCCTGATGGCAAGCCTATTAGCGGCTCTTCTGTACAGAACAAAACTCCTGTATGTTCAGGTACTGTGGGGGTGGCTTCAACAATTACTAACTATATTACCAAAGAGGGTTGGGGTGAATGCATCCTTTAGAGAGAGCTTAATCTTTTCAGGTGACTTGGCCAGTTTACCCCACTTAACACTGCACTTTAGACTCTGGCAGGTCCACCCTGCCGTTAGGATACAGACACTTCTGCAAGGCTCAGTAAGAAAAACCACTAAGGTGACAACTTGTGGCAGCCAAGGCAAGAGTCAGTGTTGCTGTGTACATCAACACCAAAGATTTCCTGAACAGATGGGATAACTTTTTTCCATGAGCTGTATTTTGAAGAAATGGTTCTTGGGCTGTATTTTGTGGGACATGGAGTCATTTTTTGTACAGAGTGACTTCAGTTAATGAAAGTGGTTCTGTGCAAAACTGTCAATTTCTGGGGTCCTGCTGTTATAATGAATTTGGGTCTTTTGACCACATTGCTTAGTTTAGGATCCCTGTGTTTGTGTCATTGGGTTGAGCAGCACTGGTCTTGCCATTCACAAGAGGGAGGTCCAGACCCAGGCTGTTACTCATGTTTATTAAGTGATGTGTTTCTGGGCATTCAGCCTGACATTACTTTGTCACCCAGCAGTTTATTGAGACCAAATCCACAAGTTTCTTTTAAAACAAAGTAATGTTTTTCTTTCTTCTCTGCACCATTCAGTATGGTAGTCCATGGCTCAAGTGGAATGAGATTGGGCTCTAGATTTTCATATGGCCCTGATCAGTAGTAGTCCAGTTTTTTGCACTGCTGTGACCAGTGCTGCTGTGACAACTCCACAGGAAACAGGCAGGGTTGGGAAGCTGTTCTGTACTTTGGGGAGAATCGAAGGGCAGCACTAGAATTGTGCTGTCCTTTTCACTTTCCTCTCTCCCCCCCAAAAAATTAAAGAACAAGGAAAAGGCAGTAAGCATAGGAGTGTGTTTCTAACATGTTCAGTGGTGCCACATAAGCACTGCTGCTGTGTCTGGCTTCATGCTCTACAATCTGCCTATCAGGGGGTTTTAGTATGGTTCTCCTCTCACATCTTGCAGCATTAGCCCTTTAGGTGGGAGCATGACAGCAGTCAAACCTTTTGGATTTTGGATTTTTTTCTCACCTTATCTGGTATCCTCTTGGCTGTAGGGCGTTCTGTGGTAATGAACAAACATAAGTGACTTGCATAAGGGTTTGAGTTGAGTGGGGGAGCTGTCTGAGAACCAATGAGCCAATGTACCTTGAGGAGATGCTTGGTTTTTCACAGGCATGTGGTAAGAAAGATATTAATATTCTGTTTTAGTGTAAGGTGCAATCCTACATTAATTTGGCTTAACACTTGACTTTGACACCATTTCCAGTATATCATTTTGGTAGAGCATGTGTTAGACTTTTACTAATCTATTCTGTTAGTCTTGTGCTGTTAATAAAATCGTGTTGCAGAAAAGTAAAGTCATGTTGTACTCTGGGACACAGATGTTAGACATATGATGAAAAATACTGAGTTTCTGCTTACTACTTGTAATTCAGCAGTAGATCTGTGATGAACTGATCTGCAAGTGAAAGTGTCCAGTGTTCAGAGTTTTTTTAAATCAGATTCTTGGGCCTGTCAGAGCTGCCTTCTTTAAAGCTGACTTTTGATCCACGTTTCCTAAATGTTCAGTAATCACTGGAATTATTTAGTAATGGTGCATGGAATAATTAGTTTTCTGTGAATAAAGCTATTAAAACAAAAAACAAAACCAAAAACCCAAAACAAAAATAAAAACAGAAACAAAAACAAACCAAAACAAACAAAAATCCAACAAGAACAGAAAAAACAAAAAGCTTGTCATTGATTTTTATACACTTTGGTAATGAATTTATTTGAAAAGCTTTTATTACCTGTTCAAATTTTAGTAGAAAATTGTGATGAAGCACTAAAGCAGAGTGCAGAAGCAAGTGTAGAATCATACATACTATGTGAAGATCTAAATTATAGTAAACTACCCAAGGTGTGTTCTGTTCAAGTACATGCTGCATCTTATTCAGTGTCCCATTTCAAACAGCTGGGGATGTTCAGGGGTTGGTTGAAATCCATTTTCTGCAAATTGTCCCACTTAATCCCTTTCCGCTGGAATACTGTGCTTGCATTCACTGCACACTCTCCCCATCTGCTTTTGATTTGCTCTTCCTGACATTTGCAAATGAAAAAAGTGACTCTTACTGATCTTTCCTTCTTGCCCTTGGATTTATTCCAGGTTTCTTACTAGCCTGATGCTCTGTTGAGGTCCTTCAAATCACTAGATCCAGCTACTAAAGATGTCTTGTTTACCCTTATCCCAATTTAATGTCTTAATGCATAAAACTTCCTTATACTTTTTGCATTGGTGGAAGCTGCAGGCTCTCTGGAGCTGTTGACAAATAAAATGGATGCTTTATGGTTTGAGATATTGACTGTATTAATATGACATCACATGCTCTGTGTGATTGTGCAGCATCTAAATTGAAGTGTTTTTTTTCTTCTTTTTTTCCCTCCCCTTTAGGTTCTGTAACTGATAAACCATCAAGCCAGGGTAACTCGGGAAGGAAAGGTGAGTGGAGTCCTGTGCTTCACCAACTTGTTTTGTAATAGTAGCTGCTCAGCCAAGTTCCTTAAGGTAGCTCAGAACATGCTAACCAGCCCCAGGGTGTAGGGGTGGATGCACCACTAGAGCTCCCCTTCAGGAGGAGGAATAAGATGACTGTTCTGCTCCCTATGGAGTAGAAAAGGGTGTGCTCTGTGCTTCTCAGCTGACTTAAAGTAGAAGAAAGCTGAGCTTCCCAAATGAGTGGCTGATCCAGAATAACTTCTGCTTGTTCACCTTGAAATATCACACTGAGAATTTATCAGTAAAATGCTTAAGATTAGGAGGGGTGTCAGTATGATTTGTACTCCTGGAAGCAGGAGTGCCAATGTCACGGTTGTGGCTTTGTATGCATTGAAAGGTGGGGTTTTTTAACAGTGCATAAAACCCTCTGGCCAGCTGGAACAGTGCTGGATTAAGCCTTAGCAGTCCTTGGAAACCTCACAGGCACTGATTCTTCTTCTTTACACTCCTGTCTTCAGTTCTTGCCTTTCCTGAGCACAGCATTAAATGGGTCATTGTTCTTCTCCTGTCATAGCTCTTCCCTATGTCCTCTGGTTTGCATTCACTGAAATGGTTTTGGGAGGGTTGACCACTGAAGCGTACATTGAGGAGCAGTCAAATATGTCTTAAGGACTTTTCCACATCCTAATTTTCAGCCTTTTTCCCCTCTAGCCCCAGTTGAGAGTCAACTTTTGAGTTTGCCTCCTTACTCCAGGAAAACTCTGCTGAATGCATCCTCCCTTCTGCTGGTGAGGATAAATGCTCTTTCCTGGGAGAAGTTTCTGCTTTGATAACTGAAGCAGGATTTTTGGCGCTGACTCTCTAAACCAGTTATTCCTGACACTTCAAAACCAAGGAAAACACCAACTTTGATGGCAGTACTTTAATTTGAGGGACATCCTCCGTGCTGGGAATGTCAAACAGGTCCTGAAAGCTCTTATGTATTTTGAGCATATCTACTCTCCAGCCTATTGCTTGTATATAATAGCTTAGAGAAAAGGTAAGGAGAAGAAACATGCAAGGAAAACTACTTAGTTGAGACTGAATGCTGAAGCCTGTTTCTTATTTTAGGTAAGGATATGTCTCTCTAAACCTGTAATTATGCATTAATGTGTAATTGGCACCTGAACACATGGTTATAATTCTGTTAATGCAATCATTGGCAGTCTAGCCTGAAGTACAAGCAAATCAAATATCTCTTGAAATCTGCATTATTTTTTGAGTTATTGGTAGGCTTTTTACCTGGGTAGTCTTGGTCTGTTGTTATAGAATTGGAAGCAGCTGACGTTGGATTTCATGAAAAACAGGAGTGAAAGGGGAAGACATCTGAACTTTGTTTTTTCTTCTTCACTCCCTTTATTAACTCAGAGGTTGGAACATGCAAAAAGAAAACTGTAAATGGTATGAATTAATTTAAAATTTGTAATATAAATTGATTCTCCTTGGTGCTGCCTGTGGCATCCTGTTTCAAGGATGGTATGCTTGGTCACGTGGCTGTGGAAACGTCCTGTGCAGTAGCTGTCAAAGGGGAAATGTTTCCCTTTGGGCCAGCATGCTTCAAGCAGACATGTAAACTTTTTCTCCTGCAGTTCTGAATCTGTTCGTATCTGTTAAAAACCCACACAGAAGCAAGTCTGGCCCTATTCCATCATATTAAAAAAATACTTATAAGGAGCTATTTAATGGGTCTTTTAAAATCAAGAGGGCTTTTAGAAACTGCAATAATTTGGTTTAAAATTTGATGGACATAGCGTTACTTTTTCATCCAGGAATGAAAATGACTAATCTGAAAATGAATTCGTCCTTCTTATCAAGTGTTTTTTCTTCCCTTAAGTTACCTTGATTCAAAATTCCAGTATGAGGTCCTGATGGAAGGAAGCTGGAATCAAGAACAGCCTGGCTTTCTTGAAGCAAGGTGGTTGCTGCAGGTCTGGCTTCTCTGAATACTCAGGGCAAGCCAGCATGCATCCATCTATTCTAGCTAAGTGTTGTGAAGATTGCCCTTTGCGAGGTGACAAAAAGGGCAGGATGAGGAGAGGTCCAGCAGGAACTTGGGTCAGTAATGACTTTTCTGTTATGGAGTCACAGTCTGAAAGCTTCTGATATCCCTTTGGGCAACTGCCATCTGATTTGGGAGCTTTTGGAATTTTCCCATTGCACAGCAGACTCCTCCCTCTCTCCATCTCTGAGTGAGGGTCTTACAGTCAAAGAGCCTATCTGGCACAGAACAGGTACTCTGAGGAAGACAAAGAATAGCTAAGAATCTCAAAAGTGATTTCTCTTTTCTCATTCATACAGTAAAATATGAGCTAATAAACTTCATGCCTTTCAAGTCTTCAGGGCAAAAGGGTGGTGGCTGCTCTGCCTTAGAAACAGCATGGATAGGTGGGATTACACTGCTGGGTAATAAATGAAGACTTTACTAGCATATTAGCTCTCCTTTAGAAGAGGCAAATAAATGTTGGAAGGAGAAAAAAGCTGATCATTGGTAATAACTCTTTCTCCAAATCTTTTGCCCTCTTTTCTTTCCTGTTTAGCTCTAATTTCTGGGGCTCAGCAGGTGTGTTGAGATACCAGAAGATGTGAGGTAACATATGATTCCACTCACAGGCTCTCTCACTACTGATGAGAAGAAAAGAAAATGGCTTTATGTTTATGTGGCTTGGCATGTAGTTCCAGAAGTGGTTCTGCAGAGAACAAGCAAACATGCTGGCAAGAGATACTTCTTTTTTTAAAATTCCATGCTCTGGTTATCCATCTTTACATTGCTGCTACTGCTGTATGATGCGATGCCAGTTTGCCCCATAAGGTAATTTAAATCAAATTAAATTGGCATCAAACTTAAAACTTTAAAATAGGCCATATTGATTTCTTCTGTGTCTGAGACACATTCAGTTCCTGGAAGGCAGAGCAGATCTGGGCCTGGGGAGATGGAGGCATGTTTGCATGAGGTGGAATAGAAACCTGGGCCCTCCAGGGCACGCTTGCTTTGTGACTTTGCAGCTCAGACACTTATCCCTGTCCTTTTTATGCTGAATTTGTCCCACAAGTGAAGAACAAGTTTCCAAGAACTTTGCCAAGGAATGTAATTACTCTTCTGTGAGATTAGGCTATCCAGAACCTGCAGATTTCTGTTGCTCTTTGTATAGTCCCTTCTTATAAGGAGCTTCTTGCATTAATTTGCTCCAGTTGCTGCTTAGTTTAAAGGTCCTGAGACACTTGGAAAATTCATGCTGTCTTCTAGAGGTCTGGATCTCCCCAGTCTCTCCCACTAGGACATTGTTAATGTTTTAAGAAGCAGTAAAAAGGCATCCTTGGAGCCAACATTACTGGATTTCTTCCCTGCCTAAAGAATGCAGAACATTCCAGCCAAAGGGAAATCGTGCCATACTTTGAGACAAAAGAAGTAAACATGAAACAAAATAAAGTTTTATTTTCTTTATCTGCAAAGTGTTGGGGCTTTTTTTTCTGATTTAGCATATTGCAATCAGGAGTAGTGTCTTTTACAGTCACCAGGAAGGTTTTTAAAGTAGTCTGGTTAGGAATCAGAGGGATGTAAAAAACAGCCATGTAACTGCTTATCTCTGTAAAGTCACTTGGTCTTCCTTCTTAAAACTAGAAACACAGTAGATTAAAAGTGAGTGAAGAAGAAATATATTGAAGTGAGGATACTGGTTCATTAGTGGTAGTTTACTGTTCTGGACACTGTATTTTGAACCAACTGAGTGAAGGAAGTGAAAAAGGATGGTTGTCTCATTAACCTGGGATTTAAAGATGATGCAACTGCAGGGTAAATTTGGGCTGGAGTACCTTTTAGTGTCAGTTATGAAGAGTCTTGAGTGGTATGAACTCTTTTTATTTTATGAAGTCTTTAGCAGTGCAAAAAGTTCCAGGCCTGTTTTGACTTGTCTTGTTTCCCTATTGCAAAAGCTGACAATAGCATCAGCAATTCCCTGACAGTTGGTGAAATGTAAGCTCTGATGGCCCTACAGAAAGCAAAGCCCAGGCTGAGCCTGTTGTATATTTACTATCTTATGTGTAGACATGACTCTTGTATGGAGGTGCAAAAAGCTTTCTTCGATGAGTTTTGCAGCCTACAAGAAAATACTGAAGCAGTTTGAGAAACCTAAGATGAGCAACTTGAAATTCCTGACAATTAAACATGTAGAATTGGGTTCCTTTTTGTGGGTTTAACTCTCAGAAATGAGTTTAAAGTCAGGCTTTGTTGGCAGGAATATTCTGGGAGGCAATTGTGGGCAAGTTGGCCCATTCTGTGGCTTTTTTTGCGCTGTTTTCCAAGAGTCTTACCTCTAGAAAACGCTAATGGCCCAGTTATGCAGCCAACAGACTGAGCAATTTCAATCAGTAATGAGCCATTAGTGTGAGTCAGTAATTAGGCTGAGCAGTAAAGGGCGAACACTCTCCTCAGGCAAACCCAAGTGAAGGAGGCTTGTGCTGATGAAAATAAATGGAGCTGCTTGTACCTGGGACCTGGAAGCTTTGTCTGCTGGTGGTAAGAAGTCAGGTGCAGCTGGCCCTAATTCACCTGCCCTCAGCTGGCAGGGAGAGGAGCACATGGCCTCCACAGGGGCTCAAATGTCTTATAGAAGACAGTCAATACCTTGACAAAAACCATCAAGTTGAAATGTGACTAAAACGTCAGACTGGGACTTTGGACTTCTCCTTCTCCAGATCTTTCTGGATTCAACTGATCAAATCTGAAACACAACTGATCAAATCTGAAACACAACTGTGCTGTTACAGAAATCAGCTTCAACTGTGTCTCCAGCCTCACAAACAGTGAGAAAATGCTTTTATGTCTTTAGCAGTTTATGGAGAATACAGGAAAGAAAGAGAAATATTGTGTGGCCTTCATCAGTAAGATGAAGTAAATACAAGTTTCCCAGGGCAGTATGAAGTCAAATGATGGTTCTAGTTGGTGAACACCATCTTATGTTTAATTTTTTGCAGAACATTAGCGGGTAACAAGTCTGCAGTTACCCATACAATTCATCTAGATCCCTTATGTTAAGTGTATATACTTAAATAAAAAATATATACTAATTTAGAGGTCCAGATGAAGGAGAATTTTCATGCAAGTATGATTTTATGAACTCATTAACTTCATCATGTAATATTCCTAGACCAGGACTGATGTGTTTGTCAGGTCTTTTATGGGTAAAATATACATGTGTGCTGAAAATGTGCACAAACAACTTGATGCTTATGGATAGAGCTGGGTGTGTAGTGTAGCTGTGTGGAAAGTCAGGCTCTGCTGTGCATATGTAATAAGCCTGTTTCCTGAGAGCAACCGATTTGCTATGTGTGTGTGCTGCAAGAGTGCTGCAAGTCCTTCAGATATGCAAAATCTGATTGATTTGTTCTACCACACACTGATGGTGACAGTTTCTCAGTCTACCCTGTTAAAATCTGATGGAGTTAAGAAACAACCTATGGGAAAAACATGAATATGTGCTGCTTTCATGAAATTAGGATAAAAACTCAGTTGACTGAGAAGTTATGGGGAGAGGTTAGTGTAACAAAAACCGTCCTGCAATAGCTCAAGTGGGCTGTGAGCAAAATTTCTGTAGATGGAATTTATAGCACGTAAGATTTTGTTTAGCTCATATTTGTATTTCCATGCAAACTTAGCAGTGGAATGGAAGCTTGCTTCCCTATTATAAGAACAGCTCTGTGAAAAATACTATTAAGTTAATCAGTAGGTTTGCCAGCTTATAAGGAGTTAGAATCGTCTCTGGTTCCTCTTGCTATCTCTGTAATGTATATCATCTACAAAATTATTTATTACGTTCCAGTTAAATGTAATCACAGAATGCAAGTCAACTTCACAGGTGCAATAGTTTGCCAACATGACAGAGTTTATTAGATAGCAAGAACCCAGCTTTTAAATGGGAATCGTGATAATTTTTTTTTTGAGAACAGAGGAATGTAATTTTACAATACTGCATATATTGGATCACTTTTCCAGAGCAGAGCAATGTTCTAAAAAGCACATAGATGTATCACATGAAGCAAACAGATTTTTGAAATATTGAAGTCTAGAAGTAAAACCTCAAATTTGTTACATAAACAGTAGAACTAAAAACAATCCTCTTGGTTCCCCACATCACTGCCTTGTCTGCAATTGTTTAGTTTTCATCAAGACTTTTTTGTGGGCCTCAGAACATATGTATCAAATTTGAGACTGAAGAAAGTTTCATTGGCAAGTATAAAAGAAGGCCAGTTCTGTTTTAATGTGTATTTTGTTTGATACAATGCAAGAATTCTGCTTTCATCTATAAAGTAGCAGTTTGAATCGGTAGCTTAGTCTATATAATACAACTTAATAAAATTGTAGTTTACAAGTGTTATTATAGCAATCTACAGACAACTCCTGTCTGTAATGTCTTAAGAACAGCTGTAAAAGCTTTTAAATTATTCAGTCATAGTATTGAGCAACCTGGTGAGTAGATCTAATAAGTAGACTAACAATTGATTAAACAACATCTGTTAAGCTATTATTAACTGTTTATATGCTATACATGGATTGCTGGTGTCTGATCATTACAGCTTGCAGAGAAATGGAATAAATTTGGAGTCTGTCAGTTGGTTTTTTTGTTAAAATACTTTATGTAGGCTCAAAACCTTTTCTCTTTTTAAAGAGTTGTTGACATTATTCTTCTCATGCTCTATAGAATCTAGACATCTGAATGTTAGTGTTGTTTTCTTTCAAATCAGAGTAATGCACCAGGAAATGTGCTTTGTCGTGGTGCTGGTGTTTGGTCAAGGGGCTGGAAGTGTTTTCCTTTCAACTCCTTTGTGCCATGAGCTCTATCAAAGTTTCTCTAGAAGGGAGATAAACTATGAAATTGTGATGGGAAAGCTTGAATGCATGCAGACCATGTGTGCCCTTAAATAAGGTAGGGAGAAGCTGGAGAGACAACCCCAATGTTTGTTCAAGTTCCTGAGACGGCACCTAGGAGAATTAAAAGTTCTTTACAAGAGATCTCTCTGGAATAATATCTTTCCTCTGTGTGCTCATGTGGACTTTTGTTCTATGTTGACAGCAAGGGAGCTGTACTGCAAAATGCTTTGATAAAGGCTAAGGATGGGGTAAGTCTTCCCCACAGACTGAATTTTCTGGGCAGTGTCTGTGTCTTTTATTACATGCTCCTGTGCTCAGCTTGGTGCTCAGTTTCTGATGGGAACTTTAGGTGCTGCAGCAAAGCAATTTGTGTAAGGACTTGACAGGTTTCATTTTGACTGTTCAGCTTCTCACAGATAGGCTGTTAAATGAGATGATTCTTAAAATCAGTTGTCTCTGGTTCATTTTGAACAATGCATCTGTAGATGTCCAGCAGTCTGTAACTTGAGGATTAACCTTAAAATAAAAGTATTTTAATGTTGAGAATATGTTACCACTTATACCCTGTGTATAAGTGTATACACAGGGTATAAGTGGTATTCTGTGTATACTGCAAAGCTTTATTAGGTGAATACACATTTCATTCTGAAACACACTAGATCCTTTGGAGGTTCTTCTAGCAGTCCTGTTACTGTATCTGGTTCCCTCTGTTCTCCATTCCTTCCCTCATAGAGAAGAACTGTTCCTTTGGTTTCATAATCAGAAAGAAAACCTCCTTTAAACAAAATTCAGATCCTGGGGTGAAGAAGCTGGGCCTATATAGTTAGAGAGGAAAGCTGTGCTCACTCACTAAAGCTCTCACACTCTTCTTTAATAATCCAGGGAGGAAAAAAAAAATCTGTGAAAACATGCAATGGAAAAACATCTATTTCCCAGCCCCCTCCCCTTTTTCTTCATTTTCACACATGCAATACAGATATAGCACTGAGGTATCCATTCTCTTTGCCTGCAAGGAAATGAAAAGCTGTATTGTAAGCCCAAGGCTAGTCTGGTTGTCAGCCAGGAATTACTTCTCTAAAGGAGAAAGGGAGAGGGGCTGGTGAGAGAAGAAGCTGGAAATATGGAGCTAGAAGGGGGAAAATACACTCTGAGATAGGTTGACTGCACATGGCTAGAGGTGGAAGGGGTCTTGTGCTTCCTCAGTATGCAGGTGTTGGGAGAAAGGAAGGCAGCTTGTACACAGGCATGTGTCTGGGGGAGCAGGGTCAAAAATTTAGACTATTTACTTAATCCCTTGGAAAGGCTTTTTTCTCTTCTGTTTTCTTTTTGTGTTTAACAGACTGCTTTACAGGGGACACGTGTGGTAATTAACACATGCAGCTGTAGGGCTTCAGCCATATGTCTGAATTTCAAATGGCCATTGATCTGGCAAATTTGCTGCCGTCTCCAACCCCCCACTCATAGGCCTTGAAGATGTGGGAGAATTTATAGAGTCTTTACCTTGAAGAGACCAGAGCTGGAAGGAGTGGAGTGAAAGGGAATGTGAGTGATATTAGGGAGAGAAGGAAGAAAGAGTGGTATTGTAATCACACTCTTCCATGCCCCTTGCCCCAGCTTACCATATATAATCAGGTACCTTCTGAAATGTTTCTGAAAAGCTTGCATAAAAATTGTTATTTTTTTAAACTTGTTCAACAAAGCAATCCAAGATGAGAATCGCAATGTTTTTGTGGGCATTTCAAATGTGCTCCCTTTTCCACAGCTGCAGATATCTGGACTCTTGCACAGCCTTGAAGTGGCAAGGTTGATTGTGGACTTTGAGCAGCATTTCAGGAGAGGTAGTTGAGGAGGGGGTGTCTATTGGGCTGTGTGGAAACAGAGAATACTTAACATCAAAGCAGAGGCTCCTGAAAAAAAAAAAAAAAAAAAAAAAAAAAGA
>VZUI01033544.1:0-10754 GCA_013401135.1 Cettia cetti
GAGGAGAGGAGAGGAGAGGAGAGGAGAGGAGAGGAGAGGAGAGGAGAGGAGAGGAGAGGAGAGGCCAACTAAGCTGTTGGTGCCCAAAGCCTCATTCCAAAACTGGTGCTAATGCACAGAGGAGCTCTCAGCTGAGGCAGCTGGAAGCCTTTATGGGATTTCCCCAAGGCTTTCTTCTCTCTTTCAATCACAGATACCAACAATGTGAGCCCCTGACTGCTCATCACCAAGTCCCTTCATCTGCCTCATTTTGTGAGCTCCCAGAGCATTTGGCATTTCCCTTCAGCTGCCAAACCCAGGCTGGCCAGGTGAGCTGAGCTCCTGTTGCTCTGCACAGCTAGAGATCTGACTGTCTGAGATAGCTGAGATAGATAGCTGACATAGATAGTCTGAGATAGATAGCTGACTGTCTGAGCCCTGAGTATTCTTTAGACATTCACACCACTCAGCTCTGCCTGTCACAACACAGCAGTGGGACAGGAAAGTGAGCAGGCAGGTTTCTGAGCTCACTCTTAGCTGTAGGCAAAGACACCTCTGAGCAGGAGAAATGGAGATGCAATTGGATGCATGCATTCAGTTGGCAAACTGAAGAAACACCCACCAGTATTCAGTTCTGAATGGATTATCCAGACATTTCCTTGAATAATAACGCAGGTTTGGAAACCGAGCATGGTTAACCATATGGATTAACAAAGAGAGTGCATATTTCACTTTAGATTCTTTCTATAAATGCTCTAACATGGCCTAAATAATCATTCAGCTACATAATCTCCCTGAAACTTCAGACAAGGTAGAATTAAGTCCTTGTGAGGTGAAGAACAAACAGAATAAACAGTCCCAGCGCTGCTCACTGATTGCACTTTAGGAAATATTTGTCACCATGACATTTTTGGGGAGGTTTTTGTGCAATTTCAGGCACTTCACGGAAGTGAATTCTGAAGGATGCTTGTTCCACATGCTTCAAGAACCATCTTCTGAGAGCAGCTTCCCAAGAGAGGCATGTAGCATTCACAAATGTCAGGCAGATGGGGCTCAGCTAAAAGGCTTCCAAAGGCTACCAAACCTGCTGGGCCCCTTGAAGCTAAAAGGAGGCATTTGAGAGACACAATGAGGCACTTCTATATTTTCTGTTGTTCTGTATTATGTTCTCCACTGTGCAGCCATTTATACAAGTTGCTTCCTTTAAAGGGTCCTTCCATTCCTCCTGCTGATGCCACATTTAAAGCCATGATCTCTCTGCAATAGGAAGGAAGGGATAGAAGGGTGTGTGAAATAATTAGATTGTCAGTGTTTTTTCTAAAGCTGATCAAAATCAGCATTTCTTCTTAATTGTTTTCAGCCATTTTTAAATTGATATAGAGCTCAGGAAAAACACTTCTGGTTAGGAGAAAATAAAATTCTGAGGTATGTAAACACTCCAGAAAAAATATTAAGAGTTACATTTTTAGAATGGGGATGGTGGCATTCATTTTCAAATAACTTACAGAACCACTATGCATTTTATCATATCAGTCAAAGAGAAAAAATATCAGATTTCTCCATAGCTTTGATTAATATTTTGTTCTTTAGAGTGCTCTTAATTCAAGCAACCAATCAAAATGAGTTTTTCTTTTGCCTGGTCATACTTGAATTTAATCTGAATTTAGCAGTATTGATAGAAGAAATTTCTCTTCATAATTCCTGATGTTTCAGACTTGTTCAAAACCACAGAAGCATAGAACAGCTTGGGTTGGAAGGGGCCTTCAAGATCATGTAGTTCGAACTCCCTGCTATGGGCAGGGACGATTTCCACTAGACCAGGTTGCTCAGAGCCCCATCCAGCCTGGCCTTGAACACTTCCAGGGATGCTCTTCAGCAGGAGAAACTCAAGAGGAGTGACAGTGTAAGCAGAAATAGCAATAGACAGTGCCAGGAAGAAATAGCAATGAAACACTAATCAAGAATGCAGCCCCAGTGTTGTTCTGTCTTACAGGAATACACTGAAAAGGTGTGGATATGAACCATGGCTTATCTGGGGGAAGAAGGGAAGAGATTGCAAGGTTGAATGAACAGAAAGACCTCATGAGAAACTCTCCAGGTGTGTTAAGCGTAAGGACATGAAGGGATTGCAAATGGGGGCACTGGAGGGACACAAGGGAGAGGAAGCACTGTTTTGACTTAGATCTCCCTTGCTTTGCCTGCAGCTGCTGTTTTCCTGCATGTGGACAGCACTTATTTCAGGGAGGTGAAAATATCCTTAGGAATGGAGATGGCCATTGTCTACATTACACAGGTGGTTCTGCTCCTCCACCAGGCAGTTTGTAAACAGCAGCTTCCTGGCTAAAATTAAACTCTTATTTTATTTTTTTTTTCCCTTGGCAAAAATATTAACACCAAATGCCTTTTCCTATTTTTCATTCAAGGCAATGGGAAAGAGAAAACTTCAGAAGTATTCATATGAATATTTAAAAGTAGGGAAAATAAACAGTCTAGATATGCTGCAATTCCATCTCGTTCCCACTGGCAAAATGATGTCAATACATCTCTCCAAAGAGCTGTTAGGCTGGCATTTATTGGTCCTCCTCAGCTGCTGATTGGAGGGGGAAGGAGGCAATGTTCAACAAACCAACATATTGGAGGGATCCCATTTCGTGCTTTGGGATTTGGGTTTGCTCACAGCATTACCCAGCTCCACCAATTCATTTCTCCTTGCACACGGAGGTTCAGCACTGAATCAGATTCCCCTGTGCCTTCCCTTCCCTGCTCTCCCCTTACTGAAGGCGGTGACACGGTGAGAAGCCTGAGCAGAGCCTGATTAAAGGGATTCCAATTCCCTGCCTCAGTGGTTCCTCAGGAGGCCCCGACTTCATGTGCTACTATCTGAGAGTCATTTGCACCACATTTAACCACTTTCTGGCAGAAACGATGCCATGCTTAATTATCACCCTCAAGTGAAAGTGTAAGTGGGATTGTAAAGACAATATTCCCCTCTTAAAAGTATATACACTATCCCCGGTGTTTTAGTCATGGGATGAGCAATTGGTTTGGTTTGGGGCAGTTTTTTGGGGTTTTTGTGGGATTTTTGGGTTTGGTTTTTTTTGTTGTTGTTGGTTGGTTGGTAGTGTTTTTTGTTTGTTTTTTTGCGGGGCTCTTTTGGTTTTGATTTTTTTGTTGTTGTTGTTGGTGGGGTTTTTTGTTTGTTTGGGGTTCTGAGTTTTTCGGGTTTTGGTTTGGTTTGGTTTTGGGGGTTTTTTTGTCACTGCTCAGCTCTTCCCACTGCTCTCTTCTTTCTTGTGCCCGCCTGTTCTGACGGCTGACCAATGATACCTCCTGCACTGTTTCACTGGAACCCCTCCCATCTCTTACCTGTCTCCTGTGGCACATCAGACGGGATAAAGATAAGGAAAGCTTTCCAGTCTCAGTGCAGGAAAATGCATCAGAAACAGTTCACAGTCACCTACATTAATACAGAGCGGCCTGAACCCGTGAATTATATCTACTTTGTCCTCTGAGTGGGCAACAAGGTGCAGAGCTCAGCTTTGGAAAGCCCGAAAGGGCTGGATGCAGGGAAGAGCTGGATTCTCCGGATGCCGGGGAGCTGGAACAGCCCTGCCCCGAGGCATTTGTGATGCAAGCCCGGGGAGCGCTCGGGCTGGCAGGGAAAGCTTGGATGACGGAGTGGAACACATCCCTCCCGAAGGAAATTCCTCTGGGAGAAATGGTGGTGCCAAACCTGCCCGACTTGCCCTGAAAAGCCTTCCCCAGGCTACCACCGGGAGTGCCTCTGAGCAAGGGGCAGAACGAAACCTGTCCCCGGCGCCTGGGCAGTGGGTGTGGAACAAGCCCAGCAATTTGGAAGGCAAAGAGCAACCTCCTCGCTGAGGTGACTAAAGAGGGACGAATAGCAGAAAAGGGGCTTTGCAAGTCAAAACGAATTTGTCTGGCTTTGGTCAGTGCGACGGGAGACTGAGCAACTGCGGGGGAGTTACGTTTGCAATAGTTTAATAGGCAAGGCAGATTTCAAATGGCCACGTGAAATGAGAAAATGCAAGAAAATTGCAAGGTTTTAGTGAAATATTTCGTTTTGACCAGAAATCACTCACCAAGTTTTGCTGTTAATGAATAGCTTTGTATTAACTAAAAGCTGTGGGTTTGTTTGAAATAAAAATTGCTGAAGTCCAGCTGTGACACGCTTTCTGCTACTAAATATTTCTAAATAGTAGATACAGCAAGTCTCAGCTCATATGTAACCAACAAAAAAACCTGATCTGCTTGGCACTGCTGAAAGGCAGTTGTGAAAGAAGTTATGGGGAGAAAACCACCTCCCAATGATAGAAGGTTCTTTCAGAATATTCTGTGTCTTGATGTTATCTCTTCTTTAACCAACTCACTATTACTACATAAATTCCCTCTCTGATTTCAACAATGCTGTCAGAAAATATTCCAGAGTTAAAAGTAGAAACCCTGAAAATTTTATTCATAACCTTAGCCTCACTTTTTATTTGCAAAGTACCTGCAAATACATTTAGTATACACAAATGTGGTTATTGCCAAGAATTTTTCAATTAATCCTTCAGTGCACATAACAAGTATTCACAGGATTTAAATGTTGAGCTTTTGTTATGTCATTTTCTTCATTTGGGTAATCTCTGACTTCTTAACCCATGCAGCACTTCCCCCTGCACAAGAATTTCTGACATCATTTCTTTGTGAGAACTTGTGAATGAAGACTCACAGATATGAAATTATCAGCCAACAGCTGATCAGCAGCAAATTGAGCCCTCCTGTAAACAGCACTTCTGACAGATTTGGCTGCAGCAGTTCTTAACAGCTTCAGTGAGATTTTTGTGGTACAGGTGATGGTAATCTGGGTCTTTTGTGTAATGTCTTCAACATGTTAATAGTGCCTTTCTGGCAGAGATCTTTTAAAGCTGTTTCAGCATAACTAGTTACAGAATTACCTCCAAGTAAGATATGAAAAGACTAAATTTATCATGTGTTCAATTCCTTTAACAGGAACAGTCGTGATAAGACAAGGAATAATGGGTTCAAACTGAAAGGGGAAATTTAGGTTAGATATTAGGAAAAGAATTTTTACTGTGAGGGAGGTGAGGCACTGGCACAGGCTGCCCAAAGAAGTAGTGGATGCCCCTTCCTTGGGAAAAAAAAAACCAGCAGGAACACAAAAACTCCTTTGCCACAACTTTTCTCAGGCCTTTTAATTTGTCCAGGCTTTTTTCACCCTCTTTTCCTTTCTATGTCATTTTATATTGCCATTTATCCTTCGGTGTCTCTCCCCTTTTATATAAATGATTTGCCCTGACACCAATATACCACGGAGTAAATGAATCACTGCAGCAGTCATTATGAAAATATAAATCACTGGTTATCTGTTCCTGCATGTGTAGGCAGACAATATATTCAGTAATAAACCATGTGCTGAAATGGAGAGATTTATCTGCTGTGTAATCTTTGGGAAAATGCTTGCACCTAATATGGATCTGTGGAACTGTGATCTCACTCAGTATGAGGTGGGTGTGGAGGAGCAGGATTGGCTTCTGTTCTCATAAAAGAAAAAAGTGTAGCCAAAAATGCATCCAGGCCAGAGTAAAAAACAAAAAATCACTCCACAGAGGATTAAAAGGAAATGCCAAGTCAAGAGAAAGATAAAGCCATAACCCACAAAATGCACAAGAAATCCCTTAGTAACAAACAGGGCCCCAATACCCAAGAAGAACAGGGGCAATTAGCAGGAGTAGTCAAAAAAATTGTATTACATCTTGAATTGCCCCTCTGACTATATCTCCAGCAATGAAGATAATCCCCAGAGGCAGTAAAAAGAACATATGTGAACAATAATAATTCCCAAAAGACAGTCTATTAAAAAATTCCTCCAGGACTTTTTACCACATTAACTCCCACAGGAAGCCAGCAGTTGGGGAAATCCTCCAAACAATTTGTCAAAGTGAATCATCAGCTGCATTTGATGTTGATTGTGGAGGAGGTAAAGTTCCCAAATCTTTCCTCACCTACCCAGCCAACAGAGGAAGACAACATCTGCAAACAACAAAAACAAACACAGAGGCAGCAGCTACTGTCCATTGCTACCTCCACAGTGCAAGGGTAAAATGGGCACAGTCTGAACCCCCCTGGCACCTGCAGCACCTCCCTCCTTTAATTTGATCTGATGTGTTCTGCAGATGAAGGGAGGTGCTTACAGTAAGCACTGCATGGAAACCCTTCCCTCATTTTCAGTGTCTCCTTCATGACCTGTCACAGAGCAGTGCTAGGAAGGTGCTTAGCCCTTGACAAGTTCAGGCAGAAAGTGAAGATATGGATCTCTGGGATGTCATCCCAATGCCACTGGAACATGCCCCTGCAAGTCCCACCAAAATCAGCTGGAAAACTCTGCCTGTGCCCATGAGAAAGGTTTTGCTGCTCAGTTCTTAGAGCAGTGGGTGGAAGGCTGAGAACAGCTGATACTGAAAAGGTGGAAACATCCAGGGAATTTGGGAATACCCTTAACCTTTTGGCAGTGACTGGACACTAATGAACAGGTAAATAAGTATGTGATGAGTGACAACATACCCCCATGACAACCAGATTTTATTGAACTATAGAAAACACCCAGTTGGAGAAGTTTTCTGAATCAAAAGGTGACATGACCAAAAAATTGTGTATGCTCATCATGTAAAAAGAAAGCTTCTGGAATATTTAATTCTCTTATAATTACATTTGATAGGGAACATTTTTTAGAAATAGATTCTTTTGTTTTTCACATTTAAAGCTGCTGAAATGGAATACAAAAGGCATCTTTTAATGGTAGGAGAATAGACAGTTTTAAACTTCCACCTCCTCTGTAGTACTTTGAATTCTGGCAAGATGAAAACTGTGTGAATAAAGGGGGGAAGCCTTAGCACTGCATATTTTCTATGTTCTAAAACACAGGAACAAAGAAGAGGGGTTTTTTAAAGAAGAAATTACTGGAACATCTAAGGAGGAGAATAGTTTTGTCTTTGAAGTACCTGATCCTATTTAAGCATCAGTTCTACATCTTCTTTATCTTTTGATTTTCCAAACTGAGGGATAAAATGGAACTGAGGATTTTCTATCTCCTGCAGCATGTTTGAGATAACAGAAATCACATCTTCAAAAAAGAAGACAAATGGTAGCAGAATTGATCCATGCCAGTTCCTGAAGTGTTTCTGGATTATCAGGAGGTGAAATTCTGACAGCACTTTGTAGACCACCCTGTGTGGGTCCTCTGGCAGCAGTGACCACTCTCTGAGGCTTTTCCACAGTTGGCATCTACCAGCTGCCTCTCCATTCAGGAAAATCAAAATTTTTGTGAAGTGCAGTGGCACAAGCTTTGGCAGGGGTCAGTGAGGTGCTTAGGGTCATTAATAACTAAAATGCCTCAATTATATTTATTTCAAAGGAGGTTGAAGTTGGTTTATAGTTCCTAAGTCCTTCAAAGTATCAACAGCAAAAGGACAATGCAAAGAAGTACTCTGATATCACATTACAACCCTGGGGCTTCCTAACTCTTCTAGAGAAAAGGAGAAAGGATGCAAAATCCTTCCTTTAAACAATTTGTGTTGTGCACAGTTGATTCCATACAGCAAATAAGAAGGCACACATGATAATCATTTATGGCTATAGCTCTGGAAACCAGCCCCGTCTCTCTTCCAGGTAAAATTATGCTCATCCTTCAGTTCTAGGTTTTGCTCATGTAATTTTATCACACAAGCATCACTGGAGTTCCATTGAAGGGAGTTTTGGTCAGTGGAAAGTTTCTCCACTACACCTAATCATGAATACTCTTTATCAGGAAGGCATTTGCCATTTATAGGTGGGAAGATATGCTAAATGACACCTGTTAGAAAACACTGAAACACATTTTATCATGATCGATTGTTTAATGAAAGGTATCCTGTAAAAAAAGACAGATCTCTAAAGGTTCCAAGAAGAAACACTTGAGTGAATACTCGTGGATGATTTATATTAGTTAGCCTGTAACAACAGGCATTTCTCCTACTCCTGTTTGCACAGTTTCACATCCAATTTGTATTGCAGTCAGGTGATGTGACTTGCCATCTGCCCACACAGGACAGACAAACATTTGTTTTCAAGCAGCTGTGGTGGTGGTAAGGTTACCACCCCTGCTCCTGTCCCATTTTTTGCTACCTGTTAGCAAAAATCAGACTGCTTTTCTGATTGCTCCCCAAGCAATTGAGTTAAAATGACCTCTGTGAGCAAACACCTGCCACTGCATTTCTTTGAGCTGGCCCTTCCCTTCTGGACTGAAGAGGGCTGGGGAGTGTTCCCAGCAGTTCCTGTGCTGACAGGAACAGAGCAACAGCCTCCAGCTGCAACACAGCATCAAGAACCTGAGGGCAGGCTGAGGGGAGCATCCTTGTCCAGCAGGGTTCAATGTGGGAGAGTGCCTGTCCACAGCCAAAGTGGAAAAGTGTTCAGAAATGTCATCATGGCAAAGCACAACACTGTGCTACACAAGAGCAATTGTTTGTTTCTCGTTTAAGAATGCTGTTGCTGTGGCAAATGCAGGAGTGAAACGTGTATTTCCAGATATTATTGAAATTTGCTATTACAAGATGTGTTTGGTGGTGCTTTTTTTTTATTTTCCCTCCTCTTTGAGGAAGAAAAAACAACCATCAAGACTTTATCTTGTGACAAAGATTTATCAAGTGACACACTAAAGTAGTTTTTTTTAAGTGTCAACTTAAAAGTGGAGGAAATCTCTAAGTTCTACCTGTGACTACACAGATGAGGTCAGAAGTCCTGCAGAGCATATTTCTTATTTGCATTTTAAATCAAAAGGCTGGGATTTTGTTGTCATTTTATTCCACAAAGTGACAAGGGAGGGCTGCACTTATTGTGTATGTACATTTTTTTTTAAGTCAGTTCTTTTCAAAATGGACATTCAGAGAAAGATACTAAATGTCCTTGCCTGCATTAAAGGAAACTGGCTTAATTCATGAGTCCTCAACTACTATTCCCTAGTCCTAAGACCTTGCTGCATTTTGGAATGGCATGAGGCTGGTTGGTTGTTAGATGAGGAGATTTATGCCATCCTGAAAGAATTCACAATGCATATGGTCTTTCCACCAAACACAGCGGCTCTTGGAGTTTGATCTTCTTACAGGTGGTAAACACCCAGTCTGGCCAGAGGATCTCCAGCCTCAGTTGCAGCTCCAGCACCAGCCTGGAGAAGTTCTGCCTCACTTTGCTGTCCCAGTCTTTGCTTTCTGCCCCCAGCACCTTCCAGATGTTCCATGTGGTGTTTGGTGACCTCAAACACTGTGGCTTGAAGACACCTGCTAGACTGGCCCTGCTGTTCTGAGAATCCATTTTAGGGATCTTTCTTCCTTAAAAAAAAAGAATCTGTACTGTTTTGATACTTCAGAGTATTTTTTTACACTAGATATACAACTATTCTACAGTTGTACACATGCAAGCTACTTTTCAAAATAGGGGCCTCCTCAAATGCTGTGTGGGGGAGAAAGGATGTCAGGCAGCTCTGTCTGAGCCTTGGATCTTTGGCAGATCCAATGTCCAGACAGGGGGGAAATAGTGAAGCCACTGCTATTAACTGGAATAAAATCTCTGAGTGGAAAAGATATAATCAAAATCATACCTATGATAGCATGTCCAATATATTAGTCTAACCTTAAATATTTGATTAATTAATTTTAAATATTTGAGTAATTATTCTCCCTCATTGCCATAAAGTCTTCCATTCTGTATAGAAGCAGTAGTGTCTGTCCAGAATGAAACATCTCTGCTCTGAAGCATTTAGATAAAATTTGAAGAGCTGCTGTCCTCTGCCCTTACTAGACAGTAGAGCAGTTTATGGAATTTGTGATCCATTTTACACCTGTATTCATACAAGTATTCTGATCTATTAATTTCTAATTCCCAACCAGAGAAAGAATTATTCCAAAGTCTTTCTCTCAGCTCTTATTTTTAAAGGGAGTTTAAAATTATGGAAATGGAACTTCTCCTCATGGGAGAGGAAGCCTAACATCCTTGCCTGTTGTTCTTCTAAACCTGACATAATTAAGTCCCAGGAAAGCTCCATCTCACCAGCAGAGAGATTGATTTTAATGAAAAATGCTTTCTCTTTAAAGAGTGATGTGTGTCTGCAAGAGAGGTCTTGGCTTTATAAAATGTGGCCTTGGAGAGCAGAACCCTCTTGAACCACAAGCTCACCACAGGCTTTGGCTGGACGACACTTCTGAACAGCAAGGGTGACCTGTGGAAACATGTTCCCTTTGTATTTCTCCAGCTCTTTTCCCCTTTTCAGCAATAAATATTGTGACAGACAGACACCACAGTGCTCAGAGCGAGCAGAGCTCGTGGAGCAGTTACACAAGCTGCTCGAGGCAGAGCCAGCAGTCTGCCACAACCATGACCTTAAGTAGCTTTTCTTTCTATGCCAATTCAAGCCATGGTTTCACTATACAGCAAATCTGGCTTCAGGGCTGCTAACACAGGAGCGGAAATGCTGCTGCCACATAACGCCAAGCATTGATCCAATATAAATCCACTCTGCCAGCTCAAATCTGCTGAAACAATATCAAGAGGTTATGTTCATACAGGCAGGCTTCATTCGGTACTGTTTATTCACACCACTCTGTGCTCCTGAACACATCTCATCAGTCCTGCCAGAGCCAGCAGGAAACCAGCACAGACTCCCTCTCCTCTCCTCTCCTCTCCTCTCCTCTCCTTTCTTTTCTTTCTGTCTCCCTGTA
>VZUI01033546.1:0-16516 GCA_013401135.1 Cettia cetti
CAAGACAAAAGGATTGAACCATAGAGAGACTGAGCCTGAAACTAAGTCAGTGAAGAGAGAGTGAAAAGACTCTTTGGGGCGAAGGATAAGGAGTGGCCTTATGTAGCTGGACATTTCTGGTAATATAGAGAATGGACCTTTTTTCCTGTAACATATAGATGCTGTTTAGGGGGGATGTGAAGTGCTAGTACAAGTGACTTGAAGTTGTTTTTGCTCCTAAGGAAAAAGGAGTTGAGATGAAAAGTGATTTTGGAAACAGTAGAAAAGACTCTTTGTTTTATACTAGAGAAGACATCCTTAAACAAGTACCCCAGATAAGCAGAGTATGACCCATGTGCAGTGTTGGAAAAGCTGCTAGGCTGGGTAGGATTTCACAGTCTGCAGAGCCTCCTTCGCTGCCTGCTGCAGATGTTGGCACTGGAAGCCACCAGAGGACTGCTCCTCGTGTGACCATATCTCTATGTCTCAGAAAGACTCCTTTCCTAAAGAAACTGAATGAAAGATTATTTTTAAATGGTAAAACTGACTGGATTTACAGGTTTTGTTTTCTTTATGTTGTGTGTAGAAAAGTGAATAATAGCAGGGGGAGAGAAGGGATGTCTTTGAAGATTTCATTTGTTGTTTTATGTGTTTTTTTATTTTCTTCTTAATTTGTGTGAATAAACTATCTTTTGTAATTTTAAGGTAAGCCTGTTTTGCTTTCTGAGTTCTCCTAGTCAAATATAAAACTGCAACCACCAAACCCTTTACATTTATTGGTGCATTGGCCAGGAAACGAACCAAAAGTAGGAGAATGTAAAACCTTTACAGATGTGATGGCATTTCTCTGTTTCATGATGACTGGTTCCATTGGTTTTGTCTGCCATATACAAACCATTTCTGGAGAATATATTCATTTACTCCTATGATACCTTCTTCAGAGTTTTCTATTGATTTATCCTTTTCATCTGTCATTTATAAGTAACCGTTCCAGCCCTTGAGATTTTTTTTAATCTGTTCCCTTGATTCCTGTTGCTATTGATTTCTTTTTCTACTTTTGTATGCTATTTTTCAGAATTAATCCTTTTTGCAGCTTTTTTTTTCTTTTTTCAATATGTATAGTAAGAAAACCTGGAGCAATTCTTTGACTTTGTAATAAAGGACAACTAATAACTGTGGTGCTGTATTTCCAACTCCTCATCTTTCAGACATATATTAATGCTTTTTGAGTACATCCATTACAGAACAGAAGCAAAAGGAATTGAGGTTTCTTTGAATATACTAGCACATTCTTTTTGTTGCCTTGCCTAAAAGTGCTTTAGAAAAATAATTGAAAACTCTCGTTTCCATTTAGGGAGCAATTTCCACACAGAGTTCTCTTCGTCCTCTTAATTGTTCTTTAAAATTCCTATTTCTACTTCTTTTAAGTCTTGCAAGCAGGCTGTTGGCTTGAGGCATCTGTAATGGAATATCATACTTAAAATCTGTGCATAATGTGTCAGCAAAGACAATTGCAGGTCTATAAGGGCTCAAGAGAATTGCAGGTGTTTCGATGGTTTAAAAGCCAGCAGAAATGCCTCATAAATTGGTACTTTAATAAGTTAGGTAAGCTGGGATCAATAATTATAATTTTTATTTTCCCATAAAGCTCAAGCTATGTGGAGGTACTCATCTGTACACTCACTAAACTCATGTGCACTAAAATGCAATTGGAATTGCTCCTCTCATACATAGCTAACAAAATTATTATTATTTTTAAAAAAAACTATGCTGTACACAAAACTTTTTCTTTTCTGTGATTGAAAGAAACTAGGCAGAATATAGATGCATGGCTTGCTTCTTGCCAAAGGAAGAAAGTCAATCTTCCCAGCCTAACACAAAAGCCAAAGGACACTCCCTCTCCTGGAAACACAGTTTGACTTATCTGGAAGTGCAAGCAGTAATACTAGTAACAATAGTAGTCTGAAACAAAATTTAAAAATAAGAAAAGTATATTTTGACTCCCCTTACCAAGTCTTCTGGTTGTCCTTACATCCCTGTGTGTGTAAATTTGATCCTAGCAACATTGCTGAGGTTTCAAAATGCACTTTATAAAATCAAGAGTTGAAAAGCATATTTTAAATTGTTGTTTTTCTATTAAAATGATGTGTCAGAATCCCAGTCACTGAGGTGATTTTGTTTTTCCTAATTCCGTTCCAATTGGGTTAACACATATCCAGGGAGTAATTGCCTTTGTTGAGTGCTGCTTACTGGAAAGCATCAGCAAAAGCATGAATTCCTTCTTTTTTCTTTATACATCCTCATGTTTTCAGTTCTACTCTGATGTCTAAAAATTCCATGACAGGAAGGGTGTATTATTTGCCTCAACTGCACTTTTCATAGGAGCAATCAGTCTTTTCAGCTATGATTTTCCCCACCTATCCATATGTTCCTTGCAACATGTTTTCCCAGCACCAGACTTCCCAGGCTGGGGGGAGCTCTGGAGTTCTCTCCCTCCCTTTGGCATTTGCTCCGGCACTGTGTTCTGTCACTCAGCCGGCAGCAGCCCCGCTGCCGACAGCTGTGCCCTGATGAAGGCATGGGAGGGGTGTTCCAGAGGAACCAAAGCCTTGCTCTCTTTGCTGCTCAGTTTTGTTTGGGTTTTTTTGTGGGTTTTTTTTTGTTTTTTTTTTTGTTTTTTTGTTTTTTGGTTTTTTTTTTGTTTTTGTTTTTTTTTTTGCCTCTCAATCAGGAGAGGAAGGGCTTGAAGTGTGGGGTTGTTGGTTGCTCCTTTATTTTATAGTATCCAAATATTCATTTAGTAACTGTGTAGTTTTTGAGGGCAGGTCACTGGCTGATATAAAGCAAGCACTGATCTTTGATTTATTTTTTTTTTTTTTTCTAAAAGGAATTTTGCTGCTAGAGAGCTGAAAAGATTAGCAAAGGCTTTCAGTTCAGTTCAGTCACTAATTGTTTCCAGGGAGTGGGAAGTGAGAAATAAAACTTATTTGTGAATGCTACTGATCAAAAGAGCTAAAACTAAACCTTAGTTATTAGTGAAGTCAAAAAGGACTCCTATGTACTGATTCATTGTTATGAACAAAGTGTTCAGAAGCCACAAAAGACAGGTAGCTGCTGTGATGTCTCCGTGGAAATAAGACTCCCTCAAGCATCAAAATGTTTTTAATGCTCATCAATGGGGGGTCGATGCACAGAGTACTTTTTCATTGGGGAAAACAAACCCTCCACCACCTCAACTTCACGTTCAACAGCCTCGCTTTTGGTATGAGAGGCATTTGGCAAGTGAACCCATTACAATAATCAGGAATGCTGCTCTAAAAACTGCTGTCAGGCAAACAGCTTCTGCTCTCTCTCTCCTCCCTACTCCTTTCCTTAACAGCTTTATTCAGTGAACAGACTCAAGCTGTAATAAATAACTCTTAGAGAGCCTGGAATGCAAGGGGATGGCCTTCAGCTTCTACACTTTCCTGTCTCTTCTGAAATAAAATTTTTAAAAAATAATTTTTTGACTCTGATTTTTGCATTCCAAGAAGTAGTGACATGAATAAAAAAGAGCATTACTGCTAAACATATGCTTACTGCTTTAATTGCCAGGATATAGGAGGGTGGAAAATGGCCATCCAGTGTGACTGCAGCTGTTCACTGTGGTTTACTCTTAAAAAGTAATGAACTAACCTATAAGTGTGCTCTGTGTGTGTGTTGAGCTTATACAAGACTACTGGTACAAATGTTTGGGAAAAAAAACAACCCTGCACTCACCAAAATAGTTGGGCTACTCTAGTAAATATTCACAGATTCACTTATCTATTTGAACTCTGTCCATTTACAGATTGTGGACTTATTCAACATGTGGTTTTTGGCTGAGCACTGATTCCAAAATTGGTATCTCTGAGACTAATTAAGATCATTAGCATACTATTGAACATTTTCAAAACAATGTAATTGAGACCAAAATCTGATTTCTGTATTCCCTGCAGTTTTATTTATGGTTTTGCTTTCTGTTTGGAAGTGGAGCCAAGGTCACAGAATATTTCAGTAACCTACAGTGGATGGCTGCTAAATGTCATTCCCTTGAATACAATTACAACTTAAAAAAAAAAAAAAGAGCATTGTCCATTTGTTCTAAATGCATCTTTAATGGATGCTTCTGTATCTTTGTGATAGATTTTTTCCCCCCCTCCCCTCCTCTATAACTCAATTGGATGAAGTCTTACATAGCTGTAATAATCAATGGTGATATAAAATCAATTAGAAATTGGTCTGGCATTATGAAACTGAGATTCTGGGTCAGATTCTAGGTAGGAAGTAATCAAAGTGCTTAACCTTCTGCACTACAAGGGGCTAATTTTCACTCAGAAGCATGATTGTAATTATTCAGTACTGTTACAGCAGTATAACTATTTTTGACACAATTCAGATCAAACCTTAATTTTTAAGATGAGCAATTGCAAAAAGGTGAATGATCTCTTAGTTCATCCTGATAATCCAATACTTTATTTTGTACTCGTGTCTGATATCACAATGATGGGTTTGCTCTTATTTGTTGCTTCTGTTTTCTGTGTCTGAAGTCCTTCAAATTGGGCAACACCTTTGAGCAAGTAGAATAACTTTTAAATTGAGGCTGACTAGGGGAAAGAAAGGCATTAGTAGATGTGCTTCTAAAAAGAAAATGTGAATCACCATAGTGATGGTAGTCATTTGATTGTATTTCATTATAGGTTTAATTAGATGTTATATTTACAGCCTATTCTCCATCCTCCTCATGTTTTGCTGACACATTCATACCTCATACCTACTAAAGTTGTTCAATAAAATCATGGTTCTGCTGAAATTACTGCCAAAATACTAACTAATTTCAATGGGACAAATATTCAGAGAAACAGAGAAGAAAGGTGGTTGCTCTAATTGATTTTCCTATCTCAATTACAGGAGGTGATTTCCTGCTCTTTTTTGCTACCTATCAGTAATATTAATACCTTCGAAATCCCAAACACAAAAAAAATCCCCCAAACACAAAAAAAAAATCCCCCAAACAATAAACTAAACCACCACTAACAATATGAATGCCCTAAATCAAGAAAAACCCCACAAGGTGCCCAGAAAGATACACACTTTACAGCAGAGCTAGGATGACTCTTACATGAATGCTCTTGCATTGAATCCTAGAGTGACTGAGTGGTTTGGGTTGGAAGGAAATGTAAAGATCACCTTGTTACAACCTCCTGCCATGGGTGGGGACACTTTCCACTAGACCAGGTTTCTCAGAGCTTCATCCAACCTGTCCTTGGACATTTCCAGGGATGGGGCAGCCACAACATCTCTGGGCAACCTGTGCCTGTGCTCACCGTAAAGGTGAGCATTTCCTCTTTGCTCTGCACAGTGACCTGTTGATACCTATCCCATCTAAACCCTTTTCCTTCAAGAAGACCTGAGCAATAAATGCTACTGCTCTCAAGTGGCAGAGCCATAATGCTAGTAATTGCCTAGATTTTATTTCCTTTTCTCTCTCTTTTTGTTTATTTCCAGTTAATTTTGCTTCAGCACAAATTGATGTGAAAAATAATTAAAAAAAAAAAAAGAATGAAAACCATCTACTTGTTGCTGTTTAGGTCATATGGTTAGAAATGTAGGTTTTCTGTATAATCAGCTGAGAGTTTTTCCTAGGCAGTAATTCAGATGACATCAGCTGGAAGACATGAATACCCACTTGGATGTTTACATTTAATTAGATATTTTGTACTCCTTTACTGAAACACCAGGAGAAGAAAATTCATTGTGCCTTGTAGTAACTAATATTTTTGAGCCTGAATTACTCCTCAATACATTGTAAATTTGCTGGAAGCATATTTTTGAGAGGGAAGTTGATAGTTTTTAATTATGAACAGTTATCTGCAGTAGTTCAGTTCAGTATCTTTCTCCCTCAGGCTTTTCCTATTCTTCATATTCAAATCTGTTGCATCTGCTTATATCATCCCAAAACCAGTTCAAAGCCAAGATTTCAAGGCTTTTTCTTGGGTCTCCTGCCAATCTGTTTAACTGTTTATTAAGTGTCTATCACAGCAGTCTCTTTCTTACCCTGTGCACGTATTAGGAATCATTAGCTTTGTCACTAGAGGATAGCATCCACATGGAAAAACTCTGTAATGCACATAAGATGCAGTCTATTGACATTACATCATATGCCTTGTTATATTACCAAAACAATTAAGTTATCTGAGTATCAACACTGCATGTACACATCACATCATTTTTAAATCAAAGCACTTAGCAGCAAAGAAATGAATAATTAAGAACACATAAAACTTATGCTGCCCACACAGTAAGTACATTATTCTTCTCAAGACTTTTACCTTAATAGACTATAAGCCCTTCAATGAAGGCAGATTTTTGCTGTTGCTGTCCCATACTTGTCTGTGTCTGACAGAAAAGGACCCTGTCTGCTCTACAGCAAAAGTGGAGGAGGACAAGGATGTCTTAAGAATATGTACATGCATCTGGTAATGTTAATTCCATTCTAAGCTGATCACTATTCAGTCCTGGATAATTTCTTATCATAACTGCCTGGCCCTTGTTTAATTTTTCATTGTCTGAGGAAAGATTTTTGTCTGGTGGAACTGAGACCATGGATGCCAAGAACTTGTGCCACGTCAGATCAGTGCTATCCACACTGCCAGGTGTTAACCATGAGGATGGTTTTGATTGCCCTGTGAAATGAGTGTACCAAACTGGACACTACCATAAATGAGCTTTCTGAGTAAGTGGCAAGCCCAAGGGCAGCAAAGCAAGTCTACTCTGCCACAGCAGAATATGTCATTGCTTTGTGCAGTTGGTCCCACTCAGTTCATGACTTCTGCCACCAGCATTTTAGCTCTCTTCTTCCATGCTTCATCTCTCAGGCCATCTGTACAGCAAGGTGACTTCCAAGTGTGAAGCCGTAGCAGCCTGAATTTTGACACAGTCATGCCCACAGTCACGGATCAGTACTGGATATGCTCCAAGACACTTCCACTAAAGAGGCCTGTGTCTTGGCTGCACAATCTGTGAGGGGCCTAATCGGCACACCTGCTTTCAGGCTGTTGTTGGGGAAACTTGCACCATGTAATTTTAAGTGTGCTGCTACTCTAAACCCCTTTTTCTAAGCTTATGTTATTGTCTACATCTCAGGTCCTGAGATTTCAAAGTCTGTCTTTGCTCTGGTTTTGCTCCATTCTGCAAAATGTTGTAAATGCCCTGCACTAGGTTTTGTCACGTGTGTGTATGTACATACACATATGTAAATTTTTTTCTTAGCTAACAAAAGAAGACATTTAAGATGTACATTAAGCAGTAAACATCTTGGGAAGGCTGTGAGGAATTGCACATATTATTCAAAATAAAATGCGTGTGTATTAAGTAATTATTTAGTTACTTTAATTAATTCCATCTGTCCAGACTACCATACTCCATTCCATTTCCACAGCTGTAGTTTTTATTCTCATGCCAAGCAGGTACTTAGAAAATCATGCACATAAGTAGATAATAAGTGTTGATAAACTGAAGGGTTGTGAATATTGTTTCTAAGATAACCTTGCCTGCCTCTTGTCTTTCTTGATCACTGCACTTTCCCCAAGTCTGCCTTTATTCTTTTTCAATCACTACACTATTTCCAACAAATAGCAAGTAATGAGTTCTTTTTGTTTACACTTTTTATGAATTAGTGGAATGAAAATTTCCTTTCTTAATGTAAAATAACTTCTCCACCCCCCCTCCCCCCAAATAACCTAGCAATGATATTTTGATGATGCTGAAACACAGTTTGTTTGTTGTCCTGGAATATTCACTTAATATTTCATGTACTCTGGAGATAATAAGAATTTAATTTCTGGAAAATTTTGTTTGCTGAGATTTACAAAAGGTGAGTACTTCTCTTTCTGCTTGAGAGTGCCTAAAATGTGAATTCTTACCTGACTTGCTTCATGGTCATCTCTGTGTAGATAAAAGGTCTGGTTCTATTCTCATGCTCCTCGTTAGTTGTTCCTCACAAAACAGTGCTGCTTTATTTTGGGGTATTACATTCACAATACCAATTTCTTTGGAGAACCTCAAGTCATATTTCTGTGCTTGGGGAAGTTCTATGAACACCTCAAGTGTTGATAACCAGGCTGTAGCTGGCAGTGTTATTGAGGCACTACACTTAAAGCTGCCCAGAGAAGTTGGGGTCTCCCCATCCCTGGAAATGTCCAAGGCCAGGTTGGATGGGGCTCTGAGCAACCTGGAATAGTGGAAGAAGGTGTCCCTGCCCATGGCAGGGGGTTGGAACAAGATGACCTTGAAGGTCCCCTCCAACCCAAGCCATTCTGGGATTCTCTTGATTCCATGATTAAACACAAGAAGCAAGGAGAAGGGAAAGAAGTGATCGGAAGAGGGTAACCATCCCTCAGGTTAAGTCCATGCAGATCTGGAATCCTAGAGGCATCTGGCTCTATGTATGAAACTTCAATCATTTCTTATCCTCTTTGTCTCAATGCCCCAGCTGCAGAATAAGGTTAATAATGTGGCAGTGGATCACTAATCTGTCAGAATGCATACAATAAAGTATAATACCTGTTTATTAGAGGGGGTATCAGTGATGCTTCAGGCACTCATGACCTGATCCCTATTTTCAGAGAGTGCTGGCAGAAACCACTTGGCATATTCCCAGGAAGGATAGCATGCCATCTTCAAAGGGTGATAAAAATTTACGATTGGAGCATCTTGCCCGGTTTTCCATCACGGGTCCGGCAGGCGGGGTTTGCCCCGTGTGCTGTTGCCGGTTCCCGGGGCTGTCCGCGGTGCTGGAGCTCCGGAGCGCCGCAACTTTCGCGCCCCGCCCGACCGTGCGCCCACTCGGGCACGTTTCCCGGGAGCGCGGCCTCTAATTAAACTAACTCCTCCCTTCGCCTGCAGGAGCCCGTACGAACGGGGGCCTTCCTTTCGCTCTCCATCCGCTCCCCTTCTTCTTTTTTTTATTTTTTTATTGTTTTTACCCCCTTCAACAGAGCAAGTGAGCTTGCTCCGCCTGGGCTGTGCACGCTGCGGACCCCGCACCCCGGGGGCTTTAGTTCCAGCGGGATCTGCCCCCGCCTTCCCCCGACAAACTTCGGGCGCCTCCCGCATCTCCCGGGACCGCGTTTCGGGGCTCCTGCCGCCCAGGTAAGAGGGGAGAGGGCAGAAGGTGAGAGATTAAAAAACGGGGCGAGGGCGGAATCCTGCGGTTTGTCTCCAGCACAGCCCGAGCCGGGCTGGGGCTCGCCCCGGGGGCGGGGTGGGCGCGGCGGAGCATCCTCCTCCTTGGGCGCATCTCCCGGGAGCGGCGATCCCCGGCCCCGCACCGCCCCCCGGCGCCGGCTGCTCCCTGGGCAGGTGCATCCCGCTGGGCAAGTGCATCCCGCTGGGCAACTTCCCCGAGTTTGGCCGGGGCTGGAGGGGAGAAAGCGGGAGAGGTCGAGGGGCTCTGGGGGCGCGGAGCCCAAGGGCAGCGGGGTAACACCTGGCGCAGAGCTGCGCTGTGCTCCCAGCTGGGCTTGTGCTGGGCATCCCTCGGTATCCTGATGCCAAAGCTTAAGGGAGGAGTCGACAACGTGCTGGCGTGAAGAAAGAGCTTTGGAGTTTTGCTCATTCATCCTCTTTCATCTACAATTTAATGCATCAAAATGCCAGTTATTTCAAATGACAGATATCAGTATACCAAGCAGTTCAGCTCATAAAAGGTAGTAGAGTGCCAGTGTGTAAATCGGAAATTGCACACTTTCTTTATTAATATGGAACTAGCATAATATATTAAATTTACCTGAAGTTAATAGTAAAGAAAAAAGTTAGGCAAGAAAGACAGTTGCAATTAGCTTTGCGAGAAGTAATACAAATGCAAATGAGTGTGACGACACTTCAGTACAGACATGTTGCACCAAAGGAAACCCAACCTGATAAATTAAAGCTCTGTGCAACCAGCTCAGAAGGACCCTTTTTTTTTTTTTTTTTTTTTTTTTTTTTTTCTAACTTATAAGTTTGTATAAGTGGAAATATGTCCACTGCATACCTATGTGTATAGATAAAACATTTATGGTCAAGAAGGAATAGTAATACTCAAGATGGGTCCTAACAGAGCATTGGATTGCAAAAACAGGTTCTAACTTGTTTAAAATCGTAGGTCAAGAATAGGCTGGGTACTGGCTGTAAATCCAGGGAAGTAATTATCCTTCTAGCCAAAGGTATGGCCTGCTATTTAAAGCTATTGGTACTGGGTTACTTATTTCAGATTTAACCTACATAAAAGATACTTCATGAATTAAAATATTTGTGGAAAACCAACCATATTTTATTCCTAATGTTATAGAAATTAATGATAGAAATTAACTTTGTAGTTACATTTCAAGTTCTTCATACCTGTACACATTTCACTGTTTCCCTGGCATTTTTTTGTACTGCTGGATATAGCAAGTACACAGGTGGTGGCTTCTGGTTGCTACACCTCTGTAAGTGTACACCAAAATAAGCATTAATTCCCTTGCCTCATGTCTCCTGCTGGGCAGTGAGAAATAGGTGCTCTCTACTGCAGCTCAAATCTGGTGCAAGTAGGAGGTGTTTACCTTCATCTTCCCATCCAAGGCTCCATCAGCAGTGTCAGTCAGAGAAATGATTGAATGATTGAATGAGAGTGATTAATATGGGCACAGGATATTCACAAGGCTGTTGCTGTAACTTACATTTACAGTGGACGTTCAGTTGACAGTCTTCATAACATTAATAACTCGTGTTATGGAAAACTCAGAATACCAGATGTATAGTTTCTTTTTAGTTAGAATGCAGAAATTGGGTGTAGATGTGTGTCCTTCCTCTCTTAAATGACCTTTGCCTGTATGCAGAGGACTGCCATGTGATCTGTATGCTGCTCAAGCTACTGGAGTTCTTATCATGTAGTTATGGCGTGCTGTTTCTCTGAGTAGTTGTGAATTTCTGTTGTACATTTTACTCTGGCTTCAGAATGAATTAAAAAATATCTGTTCTGATGTCGAGTTCTCAAAATCAACAGTAAAAATGCTTATACTGAAAGTTCCTTTATTCCAAAATTCCTAAATTAGGTAGGTTGTAAATATCAGAATAAATATGAAAAAAAAAATCCTACCAATCCTATTGCTTAAAGAAACAATAAGGAAAAGAAATAACATTATGGATGAAAGCCACTTCTTGTTATGTTTTCATTGAAATTTAGTAGGATTGATGTTTCCAATGCAAATTTTTGTGCAGGTTCAAGTACTAGGTGGGCGTTATTACCTTCCTTTGTCCCTCCTTGACTTCTTGTTTGTGCTAAAATTAAGTTTCTCAACAGTGAGACGTCATCAGGCTTTTTCACAAGTAGCAATTGAAATCTCTTAACACGCCTACAAAGCTGAAAGCTAAGTCATCTATTTAAAGAGTGTTTTGAAGTGGTGCTTTTCTTTGTTGGTTATCTGGGCAGTGGAGAAACAGTTTATCTGACACCAATTCCCTTGGAATATTTGGGTTTTTCTGTTGAATAACTGATCTTAATGAATGTGGGGAAGTGGCATCAGATTAAATCTTTATCCATGGTTCAACTCAAAGAAAAACCTCAGGAGTGCCTTCAGCTCAAGGGCTTTGTCTTTAAACATTGAACATAGAGAACTGTTACAAGGTCAGCTAGAAGTTATAAGCTACAACAAATGGCCACCTATGAAGTCTTTACTAATGAAATATTTTGTGAGAAGGACAAAGCAGTCTGCAGCTTTGGAAGGAATAAAATCTCTGGAGCCCAAATACCTGTATCTGAGTATCACAGCCACAAAGTCTAGTCTCTGATCTCCTTCTAGTGCATGTTTAGCTTACTCTGAGGGAGAGAAAAGTCTTTGCAGAAAACAGAACAGCGCCAGCCTTTTGGAAAGAGAGATGTAAGCACACTGGAGCTGAGGCAGTAGTCACAGAAAAGCATAACATGACATCAGGGGTTAAACTTAAGTGAAAGAGGAAAAATAATGGCAGTCTTTGTCCAAAAAATCCCCTCAGTCAAGGTGTCAAAATGAGATATTGCTTTTATTACATAGTACTGATGCTCAGACATTGATTTTTCCTTTATCTGCTGGTCTGCTTCGCAATCAGCAGAATTTCTTCATCAGCTCTAGCTTGCACCTCACAACTTCATGGGGTTTGACTGGGAGTCATGACTGAGCTTCTGGAAGGTAGCATGCCCTTGGCTGTGGGAAAAACAATATTAAATACTATGTTGATTTTCACAGTATAATGTATTCTTCTTTTTTAACCTGTTTTCAACCATGATTTGGAAACTAGCTTTACTGTTTCATTAAGACAGCTTTCAAAACCCAGGGCCTCCAACAATGCTAGTATTTCTTTTAAACTGAAGACAAAACTCCCACAGCAGTAAATCAAAACTAGTGGCTTCAGAAGCATTTCCTTCCCTCTTTACCCTGCAAACAAGACATTTCTGTCACAGAAGCACACTCAACTAGAGCCTAGAATCAGAGATATCAAATACTGAATGAACAATGGATTTAAAGTGGCACATTCTCTGGCAGCTTGTTCAGAATAAAGACATCTTCAGGTCACAGAGGGTTAGTTTCTGCTGTTAAAGGAAGAAGTTTCTAGCCCTCGTGGATCAGGTCTTTAAAATCACAAGATGCAACATTGCTATGCATAGGAAAGTTATTCAAAGAATTTCTTGAGGATTTAAAAATTTATTAGTCAGTGTGCTTTTTATCTTATAGAAGCCCAAACATATAAACTCTGGAGAGAACCTTTAAAAGAGCTGTAAGCATAATTCCAGTAAGTATTAGAAGCTGCTAGACTACTCTCAAAACAATTTTTTGGTAAATTATGCACTCTCTGAACGTGAAGGTATGGTTGCTAGTATGGGTGGAACACTGACTGTCTCATTCTCCTGAGATTTATGCCTACTTGGATTTTGCATACTCAACAGAACAGGAAAAAAACCCCATACGAAATGTTTCCATCTCTGTTGGTACTCCCACTCAAAAAATTAGGTGATTTTTTTGACTTTTCCCGTTCTTCACAGTTATTCTGCCCTGATTTGTTTATTTTCAAGTCCATCAAAATTAGTTTAGGTCAGGCAGGGGTGTTTACAAGAATAACTGTAGAGTGTTCCTTGTTAGTGGCGTTAATATAAAAACATGTAATATATAGAAATCACTGTGATTTAATACCTTATTAAATCATGATCAGATTTCTTAGCTATATTAGATGATGCTTCACTGGAATATATTCAATAGATCAACCTCCAGCTAATTTAGTTTTCTCTAAACAGTCCTGTACAATATTATTACAAACATCTGTAACTTAAAAATAAAATAAAATAAAATAAATAAAAAAAATAAAGCCAGCAGGGACCAAAGTTGGTCTTGGGCACATTTGGAAATCCTATGCATATGAAATAACACAACCAGGAGTTACTCATTTGTTGGTGGTTAGGAGAGGTGTAAGGCTTTGATGAACCTAATCAGACTTTATCATCCTGCATGTATGCACCTGAGCAGATCCCCAGGTCAGCCTGGCATCTCTTATCCCTTAGCTGCTCTCCACGAAGACTTGCAAGACTGTTGGCTGCTGTAAGAGACTGAATAATTGATTTCTGCAGCCGTGCTTCCATGTTGGTGGAGCTGAAGGTGGTTGTGCTTCTGCACTCCCAGGAGAACACAGGACTTCCTGAGCATGTTCCAGCAGCAGTTCAGCATTTCTGTTTGTGCATGAGGCATCCAGGTCTTTCAGAGTGGTTTCCAGTCATTAAATATACATATGACACTCATGCAGAGAGTCATTATACCTGCTTTTCTGATGGGAATGGGGACCTTTTTTTCCCCCTTATTTTTTCTTGTTGAGCCAGAGCAAATGGCACACCCTGAAAATTTCCCTTCTAAATTCCAGCCCTGAAAAGAGAGACTTTTGGTTAGAGCTTGTTTGCTGAGCCATAGTATCTGCCTTCATCCTTTTAAGCAGCAGGCTAAAATGTGTCAGCACAAGCACACTGGCACTAAGAAGTCTTTATGTTGTTTTGGTCACCTTAGGGAGCTTGGAGGTCTTGCTTCCAGCCTCTCCAGACCAAAAAGGACTGGTGGAATGTTGCTATTCTAATTTTGCTTCTGCATCCACCAAAAGCAAAAGTGAAGAGGTGCTTTAACCAAAATGTTTAAAATCCCAGAAGGAAAAAAAAATGTAAGTTACATCAGCCTCTGTGAGCTTCTGATGTGTGTTAGTGACAAACCAGACCATAGCAGAATGCCCAGGACATGAAAGCTGGGCAAGTGACTCAACATCTTTTATTTATTTGTTTTTACAGAAATTTAGTTATCTAGTGTAGTGCCCCCTTTCTCCTTCAAAGTGTAACACCAGAAAATACATCTTAATACATCTTAATAATATAATCTTAAAATACCTCACCATTTTCTAATGTAAATATAGAGTGAGGAAAAGAGATCAGAATAATGAATGCTTCAGAGAAGTGCCAATGTTTAAGCAGAGTATTTTTGCCCTGCTCCTTCTTCTCTGCTCTTTGTTTGTTGTGGGTCCTCATTTTAGACATGACTTTTCCTCACAGGTCTTGAAGGGTTTTGGTTTTTTGGGTCTTTTTTTTCTAATCTTTTGGTATTATTCTCCACATGTGTTTTAGATCAAAATAGTTATCATCTGTATTTAATTTAGTACACCTTTTTCTTTGTGATGGGCTGCTATTTCAGAGGGTACAATGCCACTATTAATCATCATAAAGAAAATGCATGAAAACAGTCCAAAATATGTGTCAGGAACTTCAAGGTGATGGATGCACAATAGATAGCCTCATTATTATCACTCAGGAACTTGAAAACTTTTGGTCCTCACATTTTCTCTGTTTAAAACATCATTAACTTGTTCATGGGATCCAATACTTTGTGAAAAATGTATTACTCTCCTACTCACTTTTTCCTCATCATTCATGCTGTACTGACAGAGCCAGTTACCTGAAATTTCTTAATGTATTGCAAAGTTTACTTCTCAGTGTATGAGATAGCAAAGAAAGGCAAAACAAATGGTTTTATGGAATAAAAGTCAATTATATTGATTTTGATATGTTAATGCAAAAGCAGATTGTATGAGTGATTGTAATTAGGGAACTTATGTTTGTTGGTCACAGTTTTATTTACTCTTAGGATTTATTCCCTGTTGTGCATCAGGAAAACTTAAATACTGAATATCCATGTTGGCTGAATGTAGCTGATATTCTTCTTTTAGGATTTTTACGAAAGTTATACAACCCTAGTGAGATTGACCAGGACAGCCCACAGATATTCTCCAGTCAGACCATTCACATGATCTAATCTAACCACGTGGGAAGTAAATGGTTGCAGTTTCCATAACCATCTTCTGCTCTCTGTAGTGATACAGCCAATTCCTGTATCAGAGCCTATCATCTAAACAACTGGATGGAAAATCTTGAAAGAGAAAGTCATCCATTATTTAAACTTTCTATTGCAAAGGAAGTTGTTTTGGTTTTTTTTTTCATTTTGGAAAAAAAACCAAAAACCAAACCCTTTTTAAGTCTTAATGAAATAATCTTGAAGGTTCATAAAAGTGAATTTGATAAGTTTGTATACACAAAAGAATGGAAAAAAACTATGTTTCTAAAGGCCCAGCATAAAACATTTGCCTTCATTAGGGAACCAATAATTCACAGTTATAGTATGTCTGTAGGTAATTTTTATTTCTCCAACACTACATACATTGCTTTCTTTATAACATTAATCTGATGTTAAAAAAGTTCAGTCTTAAAAATATTGCAACTCTTACATTTTTCACTTTAAATTTTAATCAGAGAGTAGGGAAGAATCAATAGTTACTTAAACTTTGAAAGGTTCTGAAAGCAAACCTGATTATAAGTTAGTGACTTAATGATTTAGTGTGTTACTGAATAATCTATAATTGCTATCTGATGTTCTGAATCTCTCTGACTAAATATGTTTTGGAAAGTTTCTAATTACACCACAGAAGTTTCAGGCAGGCATGTTGAACTGAAGAAGACATCATCAATGACAGACAGTGGATCAAGTGCACCCTCAGCAAGTTTCCAGATGATACAAAATTGAGGGGAGCTGTTTACACTCCTGAAGGATGTGATGCCATCCAGAGGGATCTGGACAAGCTCAAGAAGTGGCCCATGGGAATCTCACGATGTTTGACAAGATGAAGTCCAGGTTGTTGCACCTGGGATGGGACAACCCCTGGTACCAGTCCAGGCTGGGATGAAGAGCCCCAGAGCAGCCCTGGCAGAAGGGCTTGGGGGTGCTGGTGGGTGAGAGGCTGGGCATGGCCCAGAACCCCCCGTGTGCTGGGCTGCATCCAGAGCCCCGTGGGCAGCAGGGCAGGGAGGGGATTCTGCCCCTCTGCCCCCTCTGCTGAGAGCCCACCTGCAGGGCTGCATCCAGCTCTGGGCTCCCAGCACAGCAAGGACAGGGACCTGCTGGAGCCAGGCCAGAGGAGGCACCAGGGTGATCAGAGGGATGGA
>VZUI01033547.1:0-22419 GCA_013401135.1 Cettia cetti
GCCGGGCTCGGAGCCGCCCCGCCGTTATAAAGCCGGGGCTGAGTCACCCCCGCCCGGCAGCGCCGCGGCCGCGGCGCGCACACACCGCGCCCAGGTGCGCGGCTGCGGGCAGAGGGGCGGGGGGCAGCGCGGGGATGGGGCCGGCCCGGGGCTGGCTGAGGGGACGTCCCGCATCAGCTCGGGGGGACCTGGAGCTAGGGGGTAACGTTCTGGGGGAACATCCCGGGCTTGCGGGGAGCATCCCACGGCGTGGCTGAAGGATTCCCCGCGGCACGTGTGGCGGGGTCGTCCCAGGGCTGGCTGGGGTACTCCCTGTGGCAGGTGTGAGGATGTCCCTCAGCGGTTCTAGGAGTTCATCCCAAGGCTGGCTATGGACATCCCGCAGCAGATCAGGAGCAGGGAGGCATCCAACAACAGGCTAGGGGGGAGACATCCCACAACGTGTTGGGGACATCATGCAGCAAGTTGAGGACAGGACACAGCAGGTGCCGAGGACACCCTGCAGCAGGAGGGGGAGATTCCGCAGCAGGTCAGAGCACATCCCACAGTGGGGCAGTAGTAGCCCACAGCCACTGCAGCCAGCGTGGACCAGTGCCCATATTCCCTCTGCTCCCTGGCCAGCAGCAAACCCAGACCCAATGTTGGCCCCTGCTCCCTCTGTGAACAAAACCCACCTGTAGCCCTCAACCCAGCCTCTGCTGGCAGCTGGCAGAGCTGTGGGCATGGCCGTGGGGGGAAATGCAGGCCATGCTCACCTTGTCTGGAGCAGAGCAGCACCAAAGGTACCCCACAGTCTGAGTAAGGATTGGACCAATCCCAGTTCCTGCTGGAAGCCCAAAACTCCTTTGGGTTCCTGTTCTGCTGTGGTTCTCCTCTCCTTGCCACAGGCACTTCTGCCTCTGCCAAAGCTCTCCCAACTCCCATGGCACCCAGGAGCACAAGAGGAAAACAGCTCCAGTCTTCAGCAGGACTGGCTCCCACCAAAGATCCATGGGAACACAGTGGGGAGAAGGAGCACTGGGAGCAGAGAGCCCCATTCCAGAGGCAGTGCCCCACTGGCTCCTTCCAGCACAAATGCCAGGCCATGGTCTCAGTGAGCCCCTGTTTCTACATGCTGCAATTCAGTACAAAACAAGGTCTAAGCACTCATGGTGGTACCTTCGGGCACCTCCATCCCCTGTGGGAGGAGGACATCACTAAAACACATGCAGTATTTCCTTCCTTTCTCTCACTCTTTTTCTTCTGTATTTTCCTTGCTTCTCCAGCTCTTTATGCATATTTTTGGCTTTCTTCTCCCTCCTAACTCCCTTTTCCTCTGTTCCTACTTCCACCTCTCTGGGCCCTTTGTCCTACTCCCCTCCTCCAGCGCGTCCCGTTCTCACAAGCAGGTCCCTTTTCCCCCAGATTTTTCAATTTGTGCTTTTGTTCCAGCCAGGAAGGCCGAGCCTCTGTGGAGCCCACACTTCCCCAAGCCCTCAGCCAGCCTCATTCCTCAGCTGGAGGGGAGCAGGGACACGCTGAGTGTCTCCCACTCAGTTCAGCCCCGGCCAGCAGCTGTCGAATCGATTCCTTGGTGGCCTCCCCTCGGGGGGTCACTCTGTCTGGAGGTGTTTTCATTACAAAACCTGGCCTTTTTTGGGTGCTCATAGTTATTTCGTACAAGTGCACTCAAGACAAATATGGGCTGGGTAAATAGAGCTTTACTCCGAGGATGCTTTAAAAGCAAATTGGGATAAGCCAATTTTGACGTGGAAGGATTAAAAATAACTGGGATGTATCCTTAACTGTTGTAAACTCATGTTGCTGCCTGAAGCACTGGCAGTTTAAACCAGGTGAAGGGATTAGCTTGTTTTAAATTCTGTTTGTATCCTAGAAACTAAAAATGAGTGTAAGCCAGGAATGATTATTTTCACAATCTCCAGGTGCCCAGAACTTTCAAAAACAAATAATCACTTTCAGCTCTAAACCTCCTGATCCTCTAAAAACACTTTAGAATTGAGGAAAAATAATAAGGGGGAAAGGAAGAATTTTGTGCAGGTTTGTGTAGACTCAGTCTGTTCTTGTAAAAGCCTTTTGACATGAAAAGTATAATTACAGACTTACTAATAGCCATCAGAATCTCAATATTCTTACTACCAACTTGTGCTAAACCTGGTTTGCTATCAGAAGAGACCTTTCACATCTATATGGCCTTTAGGTGATTTCAAAACTATAATGAAATAGCAATTAATTCTGATTAAATCATTCCTGTCCTTAAAGAAAAGGTGAAAGTTGAGGAGATGACTTTCTGAATTCCAGTATCATTTCAATTGTTTTACTGCAAAAATAGTAAAAATCTGCAATGTGTCTTAAATGTAAATCATCACAGTGCCAATCTCATGAGTGCACCAGTTTCAGATGGCTTTTTTATTTCTTTGCTCTGCTTTGAAGAGTAGCCTCATATTACTTTTTTTTTTTAATTTAAAAGGTTTTTTTGCATAGCTGGGTTTTTTACTGAACAAATCCATTCTGAAATATGTAACATTTCTCTCTGTATCCTTTCAGTCTTTGCTGGTACAAGACCAAGAGCAGCCTGTGGGACACCTGGGACAGCACAGGGCAGAAACTGCTCTCCAGCCTCTCTTACTTTATCACAATTAACACAGAGACCATCCAGTCCTCCATGTAAAAACTTGTCCACTGACACTCCTGACACTACCTCCTGTAAAGGAATCTACCCCAGAAGAACCTTTTTCCTTCCACATGGGAACATCCAGCAGGAGGATCCAGTGCAGCCACTGTGTGCAAGGCTTCATTGGAGCTCCAGCTTTGGCTCTGCTTGGGAAGGGTTCAGATTCCTCCCAGGAGGGAACCCCAAAAGTCCCATTTTCAGATTGCCTTCACAAATCCACTGAATACCTTCCACCCAAAAAATTGTAATATCAGGATTAGGGAACATCACTTGGAATTAATCAGAATACTTTAGATTTGACACAGTATGATAATGATCGTACAAAGTCCTGAGTTGCTTTAAGAATGTGGAGTGAAATACCTGCTTTTAGCTTTCAGTGCAGTTGATGGGTCTCTCTGGTTCTTCTCAGAGCCTCAATTTTACTGAAGATTGTCTGTGAGTAGGCATTCAAATAATTATTTGGCCCATTCAAGTGATAATGCACTACAGAGTTTACAGCATTTTGAAGACTAAGAATGTAAATACATCAGCTATCTAAAAAGATAATTTTCTCATATAAGAAATGCGAAAAAGCATGTAATATGAGACAGGAGAATTATCTTTTTGCCCTAAAAACTCTCTTAATAACTACAGTATCTATTTTGTTTAATCTGTCACACTGTATATCAAAAAATGGTCTTGATTCAGCAAAACGGTGGAAGTTTGCTGACTCTTGTAGAGGAAGAATGCATTTATTTATATCAGATGTATATAAATGTATAGTCTAGGTGTAAAGTTCACCCAAGGTATGAAAGACCTCAATCAGTTGCCAATAGTGCCTGAGATAACCCAAACACACAAGTCATTCAAGAATAAATTTCCAAGCTGTATCCTGAGTTGGGATGTAGTCTTTATTTCATCCAGCCTTTCTGCTTTAGGTCAGTAATTAATGTTCAGTGGAGGTTGACAGACAAACAGCCTAAGACTCTTCTCAATTATGACAAACAGCCTAAGACTCTTCTCAATTATTTGTCTTCTCTCTTGGGGTCTGTACACAAGGCAGAATAGACCATTTCTCCTGACATTAATTTGGTGCTCCAGCATTTACTCAACCACCATTTATGTTTTTTTGACTTGCAGATATTTTTGTAAATGACTACAGAGTTTCCTGCCTCTCTCTCTCTCTCTCTGATGTGGCTGGAGTTGGCCAGTGCCTCCTCAAGTTACCAGCAGCAGTCTGGCAGAGAAATGGAAGCTTCACACCTGCAGCTCTCCCTGAGACTGTAAAAGCCAGCTGGGATCTGAGGTGTGAGTGGCTTAGCAAGCCTGGGCACCCCGGTGTGATGCTGCATCACACCGACAGCAGTTTGCATAATGTGGGGAAAATGAGAGGCAATTCAGGCTGTGAGATGCAGTTCTCACATGTGGAATTGCCTTTGGAGACGTCCATGGGGCTGCTGCTTGTGGGGACTTGTAGCACTGGCTGAGAGGTCAGCACATTTCTGCCCTGGGATGGGATGCAGGTGAGGAGAGCAGCAGCATCCACGCACCTCATGCTCATGCCTGGCCTCTTCTGACGTCAAATACACTAATTTCTAAAAAGTCTAAACACAAATGCTGATTTTGGGATTAGTAGAGGCACTGTTGTCTGAATTCCTACCAAATCAATCCATAAATTTCATTAGTGAGTCCAAAATGTAGAGATAAATTGTGTTTAAAACTAGCACATATCTCAAGGGATATCAAGCATTGACTTACACCAATGAAGATAACTTCCCTCAGCAAACTACTCCAACTCTTAAAACCTCATTTCCTGTTTGAATTTCACTGATCTGGACCAGCATATGATATTAAACCCTCTAATATCAGGAATTTTCACCTTCCATGTGTAGTAAGCTGGGAACAAATTCCACAGTAACTGTCTCACTTAACAGCAACATTTTTGTCACCAACAAGTGATTCTGGTGGCTCATCTCGATGACCTTTCCAATAGATCAACGAAGTTTGCAAAGTCTCTGGCATGATTTCAGGAATATTGTCATCCCCTGGGAATAGCCACACTGTTCTAGTCTTAGTTATATGATCTTGCAGACCAAGCCAACAATCAGTGTATAAACAGAAATATAGTGAATACACTATAAAAATGAGACAGATTGACAAAGAACTTCAGCATTAAAAAAAGCATCCACAAGTGATTTTATTTCTGGGGTCAGACAAGAAAGAGTTGTAATGAGCTGTGTTGCAGCAATCTGTTCCCAGTGCTCCTGGTGTCTCATTACTCTGCTTTTCAGCACTGCTGTTGTCATAGTAGTCCCTGAAGAACCTTATGTAAGGAATAAGATGATGGTTCTGCAGTATGTTAAAAAAGAGCATTTAGCAGATGAGTGCTAATGTTCTAGATTAGGGATTCTCACTCCCTAACTCTGCACTGGCTCATGTAATTGCATGAATCACTTTGATTGTGAAGTGCACACTCTCCCGTCAGCTTAGAGGGATTGAAGTGGAATATTACAGAGTCTGCTCAGGAAACAGTGCTAGAATAAGAAAAAGCTGCGAACATACCACAAAAACTAACAATTTCTAGTTACTCATGAAATTTACTCCTTTGATTTGCACACAGATTTTATTTAGACTTTTGTGCAGACATGACTGCGTTGGCAAAATCCAGGGCAGCACAATTCCCAGTGATTCAGCAGGAACTGTGGATTTATGTGATGGGCAGAGACTCAATGCCTTTCTGTAATTTTCAGATATGTCTTTTAAAAAATGTAAAGTTCCTGCCAAGAAGATACAGAATTGGTTTGAGGAATTTGCTGGACTTTGGAGAAACATTCTTTCAGGCTTTTTTTTTTTTTCCTTGCTGATTGCTTTTGGTGGGAAACAACTTTCCCCTACACACCAAAATGGGTCATGAGCTGTGAGCTGTGGGCAGAGGATGCTCTGGTGGAGCCAGGGTCTCTCCCTGCACACCTGACCAAGAGAGTGAGGTCATTTTTCATCAAAATGGGGCTTACTGGGCCATGATGGAAAGTGCTGGGGAGGCTTCCATGGCCACAGAAAACTACCAAATGCAAGAACTGGAGAGGAGTTATTCAGGAGGGCATTGTCTTAGATCTGCTCCCACCACGGACAGGCCATTTATCCTGTGCCTCAATGGGATCTGATGAGACCAAAGCCAAGCAGGTTTCGTAGGCTCATATTCAATAAACAAACCAGCCCACCTTTCCTCTCTGCCAGGCCCCTCATGGGTCCCTCTGGTCCCTTCCAGTTCTGCCTCCCCACCTCCCCAAGCACCACACAAGTCTCCTCTGTGTCTCTCATCATGGAAAGCTGTGGGAGCACTATGAATGCTGCTAATCCCTGGCTTGCCACTGTCTCCAGAGGGACCAAGAAGAGGTCACTTGTTCAGTTTTTATTTACTCTACTGGTGCCACATGGTTTCTTTAGATTGCCTGCAGGCAGCAGGGTTTTTTCCTCCTTAACACACAGTTTACTTTCTGTTTTGGTTTTATTGCTTTGCTTTTCCAGTCAGGAAAGAGGTGGTGGCCAGTGAGAGGATACAGGGCAGGTTGTGCTCCTGCCCCTATTAGCATATTAGGTCTGGAAAGAACTATCCAATGAGGAAATGCCCAGAGAAAAGAGCCAGTTGTCCTGCAAATTGCCAGAATTTCACCACTAAAATCCCTTTTTCTGCCCCTCTGTCATTTGGGGTATGTAGGGTAGGTGTAGTGTGTGTGGCAGGGTGTGGGGTGTCTTCTGCAGGGAGGGAAGTAGAGGCAGCTGGGAGCACATCTCTGTCCATCCCACTGGCTGGGGCATTCCCCACTGCTGATGTGGGGAATGGCAGCTCCATGGCTCTCCAGCTTTCCCTGATGCTCTGAATGTTGGTGATCCAAGGCACAAGCAGGGAGGACACGTACACAGAGGATCTCGCCCACTTACCCATCTGCCTTGGCTTTCAGGCCCCCCATGAGAGTTCTTAAATTTTCATTTCTCTCCCATTTTTCTCGTTTCTGACTTTTTCCTCTCATCCCTGTACTTTGCACTGCTTCATCTGTCACTGCTGTGTGAAGGTGGGTATTCCCAGCAGAGCCCATCCGAGGTGCCTCCAGGGCTTGGAGTACCACTGAGTTCCTTTTTCTCCTTTTTATCCATATGCAAGATTGCTCAGAAGGGTGAAAATTCCAGTGAAATGGCATGTTAGCAAAAAGCATGCATTAACAACCCTGTGGGGATGGCTGCAAAATGCTTTCCCTCACCAGAGCCACCTCCAACACAGAAACTTCACTTACTACTCCCTTAAGGATGAACTTAGAAAATTGCAGTGTCTCTCTAGTGAGTTATATTTCTAAGAATCCCAAAGCACTTAGTAAATTACATTCTTCTGACTTCCTTCAGCTATGACTGGGGTATAACCAGAACTGGGGTGACAACTGGCAAATGTTTAACTTCACATGCCCTCATTAAAAATGAAATTTGGCTACACAAGAGAAAGAGCCCCACCCCTGGCTTGGTAGTGGTGAGGTTTGCTGTCTTCTCTTAGGATGCAGAAAATAAAGTGCTAATGTGGAGCTTAGATCTGTTTGGGCTGCTCTCAGGAAATATCATGGAGTTTTCAGCATCAGAAGAAATCAGCACCTTGGGTCTATCTTCTAGCAGGATACAGCTGACAAACAGCCATCAGGAGGGTGAGCCCTGCACACACAAGTGAGAGCACTGCCTGGGGCTGCAGCCCTGAAATCCCTCACCCATGGCTTGGCTGGGTCTGAGCAGAGGTGCACAAGCCCCAGGTCAGGGCAGGAGGCAGCAGGGAAGCCCCAGCTTTCGAGGGAAGATCGTGACCTACAGCGTCATCTCCTGAAAATGACCCTACAAAGGACAAATTATCCACCTCATCCTCCCACTTCCCACTCTGTTCTCCTGCCAGCTGGCTTTTCAAGAGCCACTAGTGCAAAGGGCAGCTAATTATTCCAGGAATTCAAATTGGTTCCTTTTATGGCAAAGATCAAACAGAAGCAAACCCCCAGCAATGAGGGCTGGCGTTGGCTGCCTGCCTCAGCTGCCAGCCCAGTGCTGGGAACATGCATCTCATCCTCCCAGCAGCTCATTATCTGGGCAAAAGTTGCCAGAAAACAGGTGGGGAGGAATGGAGGCACAGGAGGATGAGGATGGCACAAGGCTGAGGGAAGGGAAGTAGCAAAAGGAGTGTGGTGGAAGTGTGACAGGTGAAAGTGTGACAGAGGTTGTCCATGCTAGACCACACAGCCCAGCAGCAGCTCTGCTGTCTCAAAACCACCTTGCTGGGTGCTGGTGTTGTCTTAACTCCAATTCCAGGGTGACTTTGCTGCATGGCAGGGGGGTTTGGGCCAGGCACACCCAGGTGGGGCCATCTCTTCCCACCACAGACCTGCCCCATTAGCCAATGTCCCCATGCTGAGCACGTGGACCTGCACCACCTCTTTTGCTGCCCAGGTTCCCAAAGGGCATTTTCCCATTCTACCAACTGCACCAAACAGCATGGCCAGCTCAGGCACACGTGACAGTGACATTTTCCATTCCACCCAGAGCCAATATCTCCTGTTGCCTGTCTCCTGTGACCAGGGTGCCACCAAAACAGCTTTGCCTGTGGACAGCAGAGTTGTGAGGAATGGCTAAATAAGACTATAATGCTTTTTCTTGTTGCCTTGACAATACACTGCAGCTCAAGAGATCCATTTTAACCCTGTGCTGGGGTAATACCAGCTGGTGAAACCCTGCTGGAAACAAAGCAAGCGACTAGACTCACAAGATCAAGTTTTCACACGTGTAGGATCATCAGGATAAGAGGGGTTTTGTCTCTGGAGAAGGACTGGCTCTTTGCCTGGGAAGAGTCTCCAGTCTCTCCCTCTAAAGGCTGAATTTTCAAGTATTATATCACAAATCCCTTCCCAGTACTCCACTGTTTTTTGAAAATACAAAAGTAATCCTAAATATCCAAAACACTCATGTTCTTTAGCTAGACCCTCCTGCAAAATCTGCTGAGTCTGAAGATGACCTGCAGCCAACATCCATAGGCTTAGGGGAGTTTAACCAACAGGCTGCTGCTCACAAAGGAAGAGAATTCCTATTTTCCAGAGCACTGTTTCTTTTACATTGCTATTAATTCCAATCATGGCACATCTAATTTAGGAATTCCTTGGTGACCAATACACTTCAGCAGTGAGAAAACAGTTAAAAGTGGCTGCCTAAGCTCAGTCCATTACTTGGTCTCTGGGGAACAACACCATTTCCTAAAGTGGCTCCTCCCTTCGTCACTCCATGTAGGAGCTCCATGAATAAATAAGAAATAGGCTTTCTTATGAGGGTCATTGCCCAGCCAGGATTATCCTGCAGTGCTGGAGGTTCAGGAGTCCCTTTTCTGAGAAGCACTGAGCCATCTGCTCAAGGTCCCACTCTGTGTGCCTGCATGAACCACTGACTGTCTTCAGACCTGTTGGAAGCATCAAGAGCGGAACTGGCAGGTACTGCTCCAGCTCTTTCTAAATCCAGCTCTTTCTAAACACAGTTTCTCAACTTCCTGCAGCAAGACAGAGCAATTACACTCCAGATGATGAAATATTTCCTTCAGTTTACCCTAAATTCCAGCGAGTGATGTAACCAGCCATCCTTTAGTTTTGCATCACCTAACACAGTAAAGAGTGTGAACAAATCAATTCTCAGTGGATCACTTTGGTATTTAAATTCCCCAATAAAGCCTTTTCTATTTTACCTATTCAGATGCCTTTCACATCTGCCATCAGGGTGTCCTTACACGCCTCATCCTGCCAAGGTTAATAGTCAGAGCTGGGATGGTTCCAGCTCATTTCATTGTCTTGTCTGAGATGACATTTTAAGCAGCAAGTGCTTTGTGTCTGACTGGCGTAAAGTCAAGTGCCTTACCTCTCTTAGCCAGTGCTGATAGTGCTCAGTTAGAAGTCTGCTAAATGGCTGGTTTCTGTAATTACACTAATTGCCTAGGAGAAAAGAGAGAGGAGTGTATCCTTCATTGAAAAAAACCACATGAGTGTTAGTCTATGTTGACCTTTTCCTGCTGTTTCCTTCTCCTCTGTGAATGAACACTATTAGCTGAAACTTCCCAGTGTTTACTCCTTGTTCTGCACTTCCTGGTTACAGCTTGAGGTGACATGGCCAGAAATCTGCCTGAGTTTTTTCAAAGAGCAGGTACAATTTTCATGGACATGGATTTTATTTTTTCTGAACAGCAAAAACAGGATAATCTGTTGAAAATAAGGTGAAATGGAGCAATATTCAACTATGCATGTAGTTTTCTTCAACTGAATAGTCTTCCTTGCTTAATATTAAGCACAAACTGTGGGGAAAATAAAGGAAAGTGTGTGGTTTCAATAAATCAGGAACTTAAAGAAATCCCTCTGTACATTATCATCTTTATCAGCATCTTAAACAACTTCCTCTACCAGAAAAGCTGCCCAGAATGCGGACGGAAGAGCAAACTTTGCCACAGACAAATCCTAACTCAGGTTCAACCAGCAGCACCCAGGAATTAACTCCTTATGTCCTGGAACTTGTGGCTTTTCTTTGCCCTGGGAATGGCTATGGTTGTTTATGCTTCTGCCTCTAATCCAACATAAGATGGAGAAGCTCTTGAGGTTTCCATTTGCAAGGACAAATTCATCCCGACTGTCTCAGTGGCAAGACAGAACAATCCCTCTGCATCAGAAACACAGCTCTCTTGGCCTTGGTGTGCCCACTGCAGCTCCCAGCACACTGGGAGTTCCTGACCCTGGCTGGTGTCTACTGCCCCACTCTCTGCTGCACCCTGAGAGAGCTCATTTAAACAGCTGGAGACCCACAGGTTTCCCTCAGATCCACAGGGCATCAAGATACCCCTAAAGAGGCAGCAGCAGGGGAAAGCCCTGGGTGCAGTGCAGGCAAGCCTTTGAAGCTGACATCACTTGGGTTGGAGGTGTTTTGAACTGCAGAGAGGAAGCTTTATGAAAAGAAAAGGCTTTTATTCTGACAGTCAAGCTTAAGCCTGCCATGACTGTATGTAAAGTGCAAACTCGGAACTTAAAGAAGGAAAAATAAAAGGGTTGGATTCAGCGGACAGTCAGGTTTGACTCCAGCTCAGCTGTCAGAGGAATAAAGCCTTTGAAAAAGAACAAACCAAATCCTCAGTTCTTTTCCCCAGCATCAGCCCTGACTGTTGCAGCTTCAAAGGCTGGGCTATGCCATGGAGGTCCCACAGGGAGAGCGGGGCCGCCCCCGCAGCTGCCGGAGCCCTTGGCCTGCCAGGCCACACCACAGCTCTGTGCTCAACGCCCTGGGTCCCCCAGGCTGGCCCAGCTGCCCTGCTCAGGCTGCTGCCCACCCACAGCTCCAAAGGGAGGCTCGTTCCCTGGCTCTGGCGTTTCTTCACTTTGGGGTTACTCTCATGGCAGCACGGAGTTTGGGTCAGTGCCACCTCTCAGAAGCTCGTTTAGGAAATGAGTGAGTAATTACCATCTCTGCTTTGTACCTTCAGCATCTGCTGCTACACCTCCAGATACAGGCTGGTGCTCCAGGCATGGGGGTGACCTCAGTGTCAGAGCTCCCTGGTGATCCAAAAGCAAAGATCTGCTCACAAAATATGCACGTAGAGACAGCAAACCCAACAGGCAGAGCTGGACATCAAGGCAGAAACTAAAGCAGCTCATAATCACTGGGGTTGTATTTGCCTTTCCAAAGGGCATAACATTTTATGTGATTCATTAAGATTAGAGCCCTGAGTGTATTCATCAGGACCTTGTTAGTAGGGAAATTAATCATTTTAGGGCGCATGGCTGAGCTTTGATGGTGGCTCCCGTGAGGCTGGGCAGGCTGGCCCTTGGGTGACATGGAGGTGTTTGTGCTCAGCACAGCCTGGCCAGCTCCAGCCTGGAGCAGGGCTCTCTCCAGAGCTGATGAGATAGCCAGGGGCTCTGGAATCCTGACCACAAGCTCAGCACTCCAAGGCGTAGCACCAGGAATGAGCAATCCTGAGGCATCTGTGTGCTCCCACCTTTGCCCTTGTGGTGTTTTAATAGTGGTTAAAGCAGTTAAATTAAAGGGAGACCATTGAACCACTGCTACTGCTGCCATAATCTTCCACTCTGGTATTTGTGGTCTCCGTGCCCATGAATAGTGCCTCTCCACTGAGGGGAGCAAGTGGGGTGGTCTTGGTGGATGAGTGGCAAAGATCAGGCATTGAGGGTGCTGGTCCTTCTGCAGGGGGCACAGCAGCAGGGATAGCTGCTCCTTTGGGACTGGGTCACTTCCAGGCAGGAGCAGGGGCTGGGCCCTGGGATGCTGCACACTGGGTGTGGTACATGCACATCTCTGCACCTCAAATCCCATACTACCCCTTCCTAATGTGGTATTTAGTCATAACTGAGAGAAATTAGTCCAGATTTTCGGTCTTCTGGGTATTAAAAAAAATTAAATAAAAATCTGAAATGGGTAATTTTAAGATTGCTGTATGATAAATTCATAGATTTATTACTCTTATAGTTCTGCATAGCTGCAAAATCTGTGAATTATTACAGCTTTACAGCATCCTGACCCTTCAGGTGTTTGTATTTCCCATTGCATCCTTACCAGGGATAAGAGATAACTGCACTTGTCTGCAAAACGCCCTGGGTAAGACAAGATCATCAGGAAAATGGCAAAAAGTAAGATGCATGTTCCGTGTTGCACTGACTTCCCTGTCACTTCTGCTCAGTTTATTAGCAGAAAACATACTTTTACTGCACTCCTGCCTTCAGATTCAATCTACTGCAGGAGGTGCACGGCCACAGAGGGGTTTTCTTCCCTGTTCTCTCTGCGATGTGATACTGATCACCCTGAAAAAAGCCTCTCCTCTTTGTCAGCTCGTTGGCAGCAGCGATTCTGCCCGGTGACGCAGGGACAGAGGACTGAGAATTGCTGCGTGTTCCCGGCTCTCCAGCCTGACCTATTCCATTAGCTGACCGAGCATCCGTGGGACTGCCTTTCTTTTGGCATGAAGAAAATCTCTGGCAAGTTCACTCACTGAAACCTCGCAGACTTTCCACAAACATATTCCTGACGTAGCAGGAGTCGGGAGACAACACCAAAGACTTCACAAAGGTGACATTAGCTTTGTTCTTCCATGCTGAAATTGAGCTTTCCTACAAATGTCCTTTTTTTTTTTTTTTTTTTTACCAAAACCATCCCACCTTGGCTTTTCTGGCACAACCATCTCACTCCAACACTAAATCTCATTATGAGTTGAAAAGAATGACGGAAACCACAAGGCTGTAAAAGGAGGAAGTGCTAAGGTTGTTGCTTCTGTTTCCAAAGCATGAAATAAGGTATTGAATAATGAGTTTTTCCTTTCAGTGCTTGAGCTCTGTGGGGATATTGCTACAGCTAATTCCTAGTCATGTATTTAACAAACTTACAAGCAAGGTCACTTGGTCACATGTCACGTATGGGAACCCCGTGAGCCCTGTGGGCAAGGAGAATTAGAAACAAAAAAGCACAAGATCTCTGAGTTCATCAGAAACCCAGACAGAAAAAGCCTGTGGAATAAATGCTGTAATCCCTCATCTCTGGGGATGGAGTGGCTGTCTGACCCAGGGCACTGCTGGCCTTACAGCATTACCTTGGGGACGTTTTGGGCTGGGTTGCCCAGAGATTGCATGTGGCCTGCCAAAGAAACTGTTTCTCTCAAAGCTCAAATGGTCATCCACAAACTCCCCATAGGAGGAAATAATAACCACAAACTTTCTCAGCTTGGCACCACAGGGCTGGCCACATTACAAATGAACTTTTCCCATTCATACTTGGATTTCACCACATGAAGAAGAAAGAGAAGAAACGTTGCAAGGAGAGGGAGGCTGCAAAGAAAGAGCAGAGCAAAGTAACAGTCATTTTAAACAATGATTCAGGAGATCCTTCCCAAAAGTAACACAAGCAGCTCAATTAATATCCTACGTCAGAAATGGTGATTCCTCGTCTGGTATTCAGGAATAAGGATCATTAAGTATTAATAACATTTGCAAATATTAAGCAAAACATTTCTCTGCTGTTGCACAGGTAAGTGAACTAACAGGCTGACATTTCTTAGAATCACAGAAAGGCTGGGGTTGGAAGGGACTTCAAAGATCATCTGGTTCCTACCCTCATCTTAACTCTAATTATTATGAAGCATTTTAAAAGCACTTTATCAAACTCATTCCATGACACAAACCCTCCTTCAGGAAACTGTGATAGTACTAAAGAAAAAGCTGGCAGAATCAGGGAAACTGTTAGAGCTCTTTGTGCCCTGGAAGGGTCTCACAAGAGGTCCCCATTCCAACTCCAGCTGCAGCTGGGTAGCAGGCACTGGCTCCTGTACCCCAGTATGTGACAAGATTTGATGAAGAACAGCAAAATTAATGTTGCCATTCCCCAGTTCTCTCATTTCAGCCCTGTGCAGGATGAGTGCTGCCAGGGGTGTGCTGGGATGTGCAGCAGGGTGGATGTAAACCTCCCTCAGTTTGCACCTACTCTCCTGCCAGGAGCAGGATGGGGAGCAGAGCTTGGAAAGAGGTGGGAACTCTGAATGTTTTTATTTCGCTGTTTAAATTTTTTTTCCTTCCTTTAACTTTACAGCCTTGAGTCCATTACTCACTCCATGTCTGAAATTGAAATTATGGGGGGGAAAAAAATCTTCTGTGCATTTACTTGGATTCATTATTTGTCAAGTGGTATAGAAGGAATAAATTGGGAAAGAAATTTTAAAACCATTCTTCTGACATGAGTCACAGGAGTAAGCTGTCAGAAGCCATGTCAAAGGCACTGCAGTTGGCAAGAAAGATATAGCATCTTTATGATTCTTCCTTTCATAAAATCCAAACCATAAACAAGAGAAACAAGTGAAGGCAGGGAATATAATTTCATTAGAGCAAACGTGACATAAATTTAATAATAAATATTAGCTGTTATCTAAGAAAATATGAAAAGCCATTTTCAAAATCATTAGCTCTAATCACAAATGAATTTTGCAGCTTCTTTTCCATTTTGTACCTCTGTAATGAACTCTGATAAATTCAAGGGACTACATGTTAAATAAAGAGATAGAAGGGTCTAATTTGCTGCTTCATTAAACCGGCTTATTTCTGGAACGTCTTGCGTGTTGCTCTGAATTTCCCATCTCTGAAAGGTGGAGACAATGAACTATCTGTCTCTAATGTAGTGTGGCACACAATTAGGGATTCAAAAGGATGTGAATCTCTTTCCATCAGAGATACACGCAGCGATTATTATTTTATTACCAAATACTGTCAGCGTTACGGATTTCCAGCAGCTACCCTGACACCTGACGCGCATGTTAAATTTGCACAAAGCGTTGCAAGAAACAGTCAGCTGGAGCATATTTATGCCACATTATTCCTTCTTACATAGGTCTCCAGTAAGCCTGGAATGTTTAAATATTCCTGGAGTGAAGATTTGCAGCAGGACAGGATGTTTAGAGGATGACCTCCCTGTTTGGATGTATTTTTAACATGGTGATACAAGCTCAAACTCTGCTCACAAATCTACAGAGCATTTAAGAGCTTATCTGAACCTATCTCTGCTCAGTGAACTTACACATGTGGATCTGAAACTCTGGCCTGCTTGGGGATGAATTCCACTAAAATTCTCTCAGCCTCAGTTGAAATTTTTTTCAAAACACATATTAACATGAAAGTTCTGTAGCCTCCACTTGACTCTAGCCTAGTGGATTTGCTGGAGGAAGATATTTAAAGCAGTCCCGGAGACATAAAAAGACTCACAACGGCTTTGACCTCACAGAAAAACACAGATGTCCCCTTAGGTGCAGTATCAGCTTGGGATTTACCTCTAAAACCAGAATATATGTAGCTATCCACAAGAGAAACTCTGCTGGTAACCTGAAAGACACTGGAAGGAGATGATTTAGGCTTTCAGGGTCGTGTTTGCCTTCACGTATATACGGTCAGGATCACCACTTATGTACCACGGGCCTGAAAATTTTCCAACCTCTGAACAGCTGTGGATTTCATCCTCCTCTTACTGCCCTTCTCAGCACAGGATGATGGGGCTTGGACCAACCTGGTCTAGTGGAAAGTGTCCCTGCCATGGTGGGGGGGTTGGAACTATTCAAAGAGAAGTTTTAAGGTCCCTTCCAACCCAAACCATTTTATGTTTCTGTGATTCTCATGAAAAACAAAGTTCTCAGCAACTTGCAGGATCCAAATTGCCGTGCCAGAGCAAAGCAAAGCAAGAGCTGTAATACATTTTGTAACTGTAGGGAAGAAAAAGGAAAGAAAGAAACTCCCCAAAACACTGGACTTGAAAATTCAAACTCTCAAGTCAGAACGTTCAAAATCACGGTTCCCTCAGCACCCATAACTCACCTCCTTGCACATATGTCACACATGCTACCGGGTATGAGGTTATATTTATGTCTTGCTCTTTCTCTGCCAGGAACAGAGTTATGGCTACTGAGGGAACTGTAAGTTTGATTTTCCTGACTTATGTGTATTGAATCTTCAAGAAAGGAAAAAAACCCAACCTGCTTGTTTGGGTGGTAGCAAATGTCTCTTTCTGACTTTATTTCCACTTCCTTTTCTGTTCCTCTGCCTCTTCACAGCCAGTTAAAACTGTGGCCTTTATCCACATGAAGAGGAATAGTAGTTAAAAAGAAGCTAGCTGTGCCTTCTTCAGGAAAAATTCTTGACTGGAAGTCATTGGAACAGGTTGCCCAGGGCAGTGGTGGAGTCACTGTCCCTGGAGGGATGTAAAAGGTGTGTAGGTGTGACACTGAGGGACATGGTTTACTGATGAACACGGCACTGCTGGGGTAACAATTGGACTTCGAGGTCTTTTCCAACCTGAAGGATTCTATGATTCTTTGGAAGGGGCAACATCTTCCCACACAGTCCCAGTCCTTGCAGGACCGGGTTGGAGAGGCTGCATTAAAAACACTGAAGCCTCCTAAGTTCTCATTACTAAACTATTGCTTGCAGCAACTTTTAAAATAAACTCTACCACTTTCTTGTGGGTGACTTGCAACAATATCTAAGCTATCCCTGTCTGGAACTGCTTACAACATCAGTTCAGAGTTTATCAAAATGCAACTGGAGCAACCCAGAGCCCCTATTTCAGAGCCATTTACCAGCACTCATTGCACAGTGGCAACTGAGAGATGAGGAACACTTCATTTTCCCCTTCTGTCTGCAATGGCAGTAGCTGTTTAGTGGCCTTTTTGCTGGAAATAGTATTTGGGAGATTGGCACATACTTTTAAAGAAAATTTCAAACAAAATTTCTCCTGTTTCTCTGCTGAAAGTTATGAAGTAATGCCTGTTGCAGTGGCTCAGAGGTGGTCACAGGGAAAGGGCCTTTGCAAAGGCTGTGGGATGGTTCCTGATGACTTTGATTACCCCTGGATGAAGTTCTAAATCCCTTTGCCTCTTTGACTTCCCTGCTGCCTCCTTGGCATTCCCAGTTTCCTGACACCCACCAAGGGCAGTGGCAGAGGTACAGCAGTCCATGTGTCCAGGCACTGGTGGGACAGAGAGAGAAATAAGCAGCAGAAACAAAATGAATACTCAGCATTTTGATGTTCAGCAGAGCAATGCTGCAACGGTTCACTCCTCATTCCCTTTGGTCATTTATTTATAGGAGGAAAACAAAAGAAAAGAGAATTAACCTGGATCCTGCTGCTCTGTCTCTAGCTGTGATACCTTCTTGTGGAAGCCCTACTGATTTTGATTTGGTTTCCTGGAACATTTTGTTGTTTTCAACTCCAGTATGGGTTTATTTCAGATGTGTTTCTCAGGCTTTCAACAAACGAAGATACAAGGAAATATATTGCATTTGATAAAACTATACAAATGGTAAATGGCTTTTCAAATAAGTTATAATGATATTCCAAGGGCAGTTTAGACCTATTCATATTGCATATTCTCATTACCATTCTTTGCAACAGATGTAAGTCCTTCAATCTCCATGTAGTTTTGTTACTCTCTCTCCACAATTTTCAATTTCCTTACAACTATTCAGCTGATTTATTATTTCCCTCCTGTATTTTAAATGCATTGTAACCCAATACATTTGTTTCACTCTCTCAACTTCAATACTCAAGGTCGTTAAAACCCCCAAAATATCCTTTGCTTATACCACAACTTTAAATGTGCTCTTTCTTGTCCAGTGGCTTGTTATATAATTACTACCAGCAATATCATTCTGTTTTTATATTTTTATGATTAAAGAGATAAAAATGAACTCAACTGAATAAAATGTAGGAAGCTACTTGCAGTGTCTGTGGCAATTCTGCTGCTGCCCCAATTGGAGAGGTGACAGAGAGATGCAGAATTAATCTTTCTCTGTGTATTGCTTGAAAGTTAACTGAGAAGAAATAAATTATATAGGATTAACATCTGACCCTTCTGATTAAGTGCTGATTAAACATGCAACAAATTTAAAATCGATTGCATGGTGGACAGAGGCAAAGTACATGCCAGCCCAGACAGTCCAAATCTGCCTTAAAAATGAGGATGTCCTGCCAACCTCGTCCCAAGATCACACCTCAATGTCTCTGTGGGTAACACTTGGGTGGACACCATCCCTTTGGTCCTGTGCCTGGCTGGGAGCTGCTCACCCTCCACACACCAATGCAGCCCCACAGGTTCCCAACATGCAAGGACACAACCCTGGAGAGTTTTTGTTTGAAAACACAAATCTACAGTTCAGCCAAACCTCCAAACCTGACAGCGGAAGCAAGAAGTTTGTGTGTTCCCTGGGAATACAGCATGTGTGGGAATTCAGTTTCCCAGCCGTGCTGAGGGAGGTCAGGGAAGGCTGAGGAAGGTCGAGGGAAGGTCTGTGTGAGCAGAGCTGGGTGCAGGGGGTAGCAGGACGTTGCTGCAGGGAGCCCTGGCTGAGGGACCCGCCAGGTGCTGAAGGGGCTGCGCTGATGGAGCGTGGGGTGACGGCTGTGCCCGCTGCCATATGGGACTGTCAGCACTGCTCACAGAGCAGCAGCACGGAGCTGCAGGGCTGCAAGGGACCTGCAGAGCCCAGGCAGCCAGTGCCCTGCCCCAGAGCAGGATCTGCCCTGGCAGACCCTCCCTGACAGCTGATTTCTAACAGATTGCTCCTGCCTCCTCTCCAGATCTAGATCACCCGTTCAACGCGCCCTGCCTCCACCACCACAGGACTTTCTGACTGCTCATCCACATCCTCCCTGCCACCCGCTCCTGCCAGCCCTTTGCCAGCTCCTTGCCAAGCCTGAGGAGCACCAGCTCCTCTGCAGAGAAATTCTGATGTAGGCACACAGGGAAACAATGATGCAGAACACTGCAGTTGTGGTTTTTATCTCTGTGTTCCTTAGTAACCCATTTTGTGTGCTGGAAAAAACAGCACAATGTCTGAGACCCTAAATTGCTGAAGAGAGCCGTGCAAAGGCCATGGACAAGGGGCATTAGAGCCAACCAAGTTCACGGCCAGATTGCCTCAAGGGCTCTTGGAGCTCCTCACTGCAGACGTGTCTTTTCTACTCCCAGCCCCTTTGCTCCAGGTATAAATACAGTGATGGAAAAAGAGGGGACAGTGCCCTTCCGGAGCTGTCCTCAATGAGGCTGAGCTCACTGCCATTTGTTCCACTGCTGGCTGCAGGAGGTGACAGTGTGGGGCATGCCAGCCTCCTGCAGCGTGTTTACTGCCTGGATGAGCCCAGGAGCTCAGACAGGACAGGAAAGGATCTGCTTTCATTCCCGCTAAGCCGGGCCCTCCCCTTGAATCACAGCCTTGGCTTAAAAACAAAAGCTTTATGTAAACATATAGCTTGCTTTCAATCTGAAGCTGCAATTCCTCCTTCTCTACTAAAAGGTTATGGGTTTTTTTCCATGTGACTGCCAGTCTTGGAACCTGCCTGGCGCAGGCACGGCCGGCGCTTGGAGCTGGGATGGGGGCAGCTAAGTAAAACCCATCGCTGGTAGAAATGCCCCATGCTGTGCTCCTGTGGGTCTCGGATCCCGTGGCTCCGGTGTTTCTCTGGGCAGGCAAAGTCGTGCCCGCCTGGAGGAGATTCCTGACGCTGCCCCGGGAGCCGTGGCTGGAGGGGAGCCGGGGGATGAGGCGCAGCTTCTTCAAAGCTCGTGTTCGACTTATGAAAACAAACGAAAGGAAGAGAAAACCTCTGCCATTACTCACTGCCGGGGCAGCCACGGCGGGAGTCTCGCTTCGCAGGACCGCGGGGAGCGCAGCCCGAGCATCCCGGCGGGGACGGCCGGGGCTGCGGGCTCCGAGTCACACCTGCAGGCGGGGGCCGCTGTGTCTGTGTCACCGGGGCTCCTGTCACCCCCAGCCACTGTCCCCTGGCTGCCCCGGCCATCTGCATCGCTGGCGGGTACCCTAACCGTGCTGGCTCCCAGCCCAGCCCGGCACTGAGCGTGCAGTGAGCCTTTGGCAAACCTGACACTTCCCCCAACAGTCACAGTGAGTTCTCCCGGCAGGTTCTCAGCTTTCCCCCACAAGCAGAACCTGCTTTACCACTGATGGGGCTCCTGCTTTACCTCCAGCAGCCCAATGCTACCTTCCACTGCTCCTCGCTGTTCCAGGGTCTTCTTTCACATTTTTATCTGTACAAAATAGGCTTTGCTTCACTTTTGCTGGGAATTGCAGTAAAATACAGAGACTCCATTTGCTCATTCAGCTGAGGTTGGTGGGAAGAGGTGCCCATAGCTGCCCCTGGACCAAGTACCTCAAATCCTTCATTCTTCCATGGCTGGTTTTCCTGGGAGAGACTACAGCAACCTCCTTGGCATCTTCAGAGCCGAGAGAGCAATGATGGCAGCAGAGCCCCAGCTTCCCTGCCTGGCACCCTCACCCTCCCCACATGGAGCCGTTTTAAAAGCTGTGTTTAAGTGAAGTAGACAGAGAGAAAACAAAAGAAAACAACCCCAAAGTTGTCACACAAACACATGACCTCCCTCACATCAGCCTTCTACAAAAGAAGGCAAATTTTGCACCAAGTCACTCATTCCCATCAGAGAAAAAGAAGCCACTGGTGCATCTGCTCTCCAGGCACGGCCCCTTCAAGCTGGTGCTGCTGTCCTCAGGGATCTGCTAATTTCACATTCCCTAACAAGGGCTGCAGACCCACACTGCTGACTTGCTCTGTGCTATCACAACCATTAAAACACTCATTAGAGAAGTGCTCCGCTTGCTCTTTGGCCTTTGGAGCTCATTTGAGTCACTGAGTAGCTGGTCAGGCTCTTGGAAGAGTATTCTTAAGAAAATAACATCTGATGATAAATTTACAGCTCCAGCAACTGCATATTAAGTGCTTTTTACTCCAGCTAGTCCCGTGTCACAAGTTGTCAGTACAGACTGGTGGGAAACGAGCATGAAATATTCATAAGTTATCAATGGGACCCAGATATCTGGTTAATGATGCTGCTGAGCAGCTCCTCTGGCTCTGGATGCCCAGTGACTGGCTCGTTAGAGTGCCTGTGATTTGCTGGTGCCTTTGTGGCAGTGTTTGCTCCCTACCACTGACACACCACCACGCTCCTGGACCAACTCCATCTTAATTAGCTCTGCTGCCACTGGAATTGGGCAACATGTTGGAGGAGTCACTTAAATTAACTTCTGACTCTTCCTCAGACAGATGGGACCTCCACAGCCATGCCTGCCTATTACATTTGTTTAATCATTCTTTAAAGGACTGTCACAACACGCTGTACTGTCTGGGTGCGTCAGAGATGTGACCTTGGCTCCAGGGCTGGGTTCTGAAAATGAATGTGTTTCTTAGAAGGTATCTGAGCTCTGCCAGGCAAGCTGATTAGCAATTTGGAGCACAGCGTAGAGGTTTCCAGGCAGCTCGTGTCCCAAAATAGGACCTGCTTTGGAATTCTCATCACACCCCACTCCCAGTGCCCACTGCTGGCCCTGGTGGTGGGGTTGGGGTCCATGGTGGTCTGTGCTGTTTGGGTCCCCCCATGGCACAGGTGGACACTCTCTAGTCCATACACAGAGCCCTGCTGATGAGTTTTGCATGACTGAGCACAACAAGTACTAACAGGAGCCCCTCGTGCACTCCTGGCTGGGCTGAGCTTGCTTGGGAGACCAGCAGCCCATGGCTGATCTTTGGCACTCCAAAGACAGAGGGTCAGTGCCCTCGGTGGCCCATTCCAGCCAGGGGCTGTCACAGAGGGAGGGGCTGTGGAGCTGCAGTGTACTCACACCACAACTGCATGCGAGAGGGGCTGCAGCACTGCCCTCCTAAAGCTGGCTGCAGTGTCCTGCAGACTGCAGGAGAGCTGGAAGAATGCTGCAGAATGGGACATTCTGGAGTATTTCAGCCCAAAGTCTGGAAGGGAAAACTTTAAGACATTTCTACAAACATTAGCAATGACAAAAGGGGCTGGGATGAGGTTGTTTGGTTCCTGGAGGTCACTGTGCTGTGGACCTGGCCCTGTCACACCTTCAGTGCCACCAGCCAGGGCTTTGTTGCACAATGCTGTCTCGAGGGAGATGCAGTGATCACCACGGAGTCGAAGTGGGAAAAGAGGAAGTTTAATTTTTTCTACAACTTATATAGGTTTCTAAAAAGAAGAGCAGGCTGGAAGACTGAGGTTCAACCTCTTCAACTCCACTGGTCTTAGAAAGTGTCCATCAAGATTCCTTTCACAGAAAGGAATCCAAAAACATGATAACAGTTCTGTAAACATTACTTTGTTTACATGAAATTTCTGACTCCAAGGCTGAAGGCTGGAAAAC
>VZUI01033548.1:0-19182 GCA_013401135.1 Cettia cetti
ATAGATAGATAGATAGATAGATAGATAGATAGATAGATAGATAGATAGATAGATAGATAGATAGATAGATAGATATCAGTGTAAGACCTCGGTCTTTTAATTATTGGTGTTATTTTGGAATTTTAGCTTGAAATCGGCCTTAACATAGCAAGCTGTTAGAGTCTGCAAGATGCCAAGTATTCAGTCTTGAGGTAAATCAGCTTCTAAGTGTGAACTTACCTTTAAGCAAACGAGTTTCTTTTTTAAGCCCATTTTAATTCTCTGTGGGATCAGGGTCTGACAGCTCTATGCTTTGAGTGAAAGAGCTCCCTTAGACCAGCTTTAGTATAATTTTCTTGGTCTCTTGAGTTCAGTGAAGCACACTGAACTGGCTTGGAAAGTACAGTGCTAGCTTGAAATTTCACTGTGTCACTTTTTTTTCTTGCCTGTTTTTATCCCTAAGCCATGGCATAGCTATTTGCATTAGTGGTAAGAAGATACACCTGTTATTCCAGAAATGTGATTTCAGTTTGTGTAGGTGAATTTAAACTGGAGTGTGGATATGGGCAGTCTCAGCAGCATGGACTTAATCAGCCTTCCCAAGGCCAATCTGTCATTAGACCCTCACCTTGTTTGCAATGTCAAGCACCCACTCTTTTCTCTGTGTGCACTGGTTGTCTCCCACAGCTTGCTCCCAGCACATGGAGAAGTTTCCTGGGTGCTTCTGGATGGCACTGCCAAGGGGAGACAGGGAGGGATAGAGCTATCCTTACATAGACATCCACAAGCTTTGTTGTTACTGGTGAGAACTGAGAAGGAAACGTTCAATGACACAAAACCAAACTGGGTGGCACAGCAAGCAGCTGGAATATGGAGGTTAGAGGTATTATAGTTTGTTAATTGATTTCATGCAGAAATAATTAAGATGTGTAAATAGGGGGTTCTCTGGATTAGATTTTTTTAAATATCCTGCTTAGGGTAAGAAAACCACCAAGTATTTTCTCCAGGTAACTGTGCAAGTGATTGAGTCAGTCACATGAGCGGTAGAAGAATGCTGGATCAAAAAAGAAGGGGAAGACAATGGCATCAAAATGACAACATGGCAATCACTTCACCAACAAAAGCAGGGTATTAAGAAGATCAGCCACGGTTTCTCACAACAAGATATGTTTAATGCAATATACAGTCCTAAAATTCATTACTGAAGTACTGAAATATCACCAATAGGATCTTCTTGAAAAGATGTGGTTTTAACTGTATACTGTGTTTATCTGGGCTTTTTTTATACAGAATATTTTTAAAAACACATTTAAATTGTTAATAAGCTGCAGAATTGTTACACTCAGCAATTATTTCAACCTGTAAAGATGTTATTTGGAAAACATGCAAATAGGTTTTGTTCATTTGCTCATTTTTATCTATGTTTTCTGTCAATGAAATCTAAAAATTGTCAAGAATTTTTTTCCATTTAAGCTACAAATTGTTAAAGTAATGAACTGATACTTGCCATGATACCACATTAACAGTGTATTTTGTCTTGTAGGCATTGTGTCCAAGTCCTATGAGTGCCGACTGAAGGGACAAGGAGCAACCTTTGTGGAAACCACAAGCCCTTTTACCGCGGCAGCACTGGGAGAGGTTTCTCCAGTGAAGGAGAAGACCTTTCGGGGCACCAGGAGACAGCCACAGTCTCCTGAGGAAGTTCAGCAGTTCATTATCATTCAAGGATACGACGGTGACTTTGCCATCGACGCTTCCATGGAAGAGACAGCAGCGGCCACCCTGCAGACGCTGGCGATGGCTGGGCAGATGGCCAGGGTGGTCCACATTACAGAGGACGGGCAAGTCATAGCTACAAACCAAAACAGCTCCCACGTGAGCAGTGTGGTTCCAGAGCAGATCCTTACAGAGCAGTTAGCAGATGGTGCCACTCAGGTGGTGGTGGTTGAAGGAGCGGGAGCTGACATGGAGGAGGCCGTTCAAATAGACGCAGTTCCCGACTCCAGTAGCACAGTACTGCAGCAGATAATGCGACAAGACGTTTTAGATGCTTCTGAGGCTACAGTGCATCCTCCAGAGTCCTCCTCAGCATTAGATGCTCTGCTTTGTGCTGTGACAGAGCTGGGTGAAGCAGAAAACAAATCTGGACTCCTTGACAGATGCAGGTCTGGTCACAAGGACTTCTTGCAAATGCCAAACTCAGAGATGCCCACCATTTCCAGTGATGCAGAGGGACAAGAAATACAAATGTTCCATGAAGTTCAGGAGACTCAGGAAGATCCCAAACCTATGGAAGTAGTGACACAAGTCATGCACCCATCGGCTATAATTGCATCTCAGGAGAGAGCTCAGGCTGCCTTCAAGAATATGGTGCAAGGAGTGTTGCAGTTTGCTGTGTGTGACACGGCTGCAGCCGACCAGCTCATGAAAGAAGGTGTCACCCAGGTCATTGTAAATGAGGAAGGGACTGTACATATGGTAGCTGGAGAAGGCTCTCAGATAATTATGCAGGAAGCTGGTAGCCACACGCTCAGTGTGCAGAGCGAACACATGGATTTAGTGGAGTCGGATGGGCAAATATCACAGATTATTGTCAGTGAAGAATTAGCTCAAGCCATGGCTCAGGGTTCTGATGGTGACTTCTCTGAAGGTGCAACGCACTACATTGTCACAGAATTGCCACCAGACATGCAGGATGAGCCTGGTGTGTACTCACACGCTGTGATAGAGACAGCTGGGTCCCAAGACATTCTGCAGGCTGGCACTGCTGTAAAAGCCGAAGCTGTAGCCCCTGATAGAGCGAGAGAACAGTTAACAAGCATGGTCATTTATACAGAGGGTGGCTCACAGGTAATTCAAGGCCAGCGAGATTATAACAAAGTACAAGAAGCATGAAGGCAGGGTGCAGAGCAGAGCTGGATATTACCAGAATCGTGGAAGCACCGTGTTCCTGGAACATTTTCTGTAAAGCATTCTCAGTAGAACCTCCTCCAAGCCAGGTAAAAAATACATATCCTGCTAATAGGAGGAGTTCACTGAAAAGGATAATACAGTTTTGTTACAATAGCTCTAAGAACTATTATATGGGATTATTATAAAACAAACATACTAGGGTACAAAACAGGATAAAAAGCCCCCCACCCAAAGTAGAAATTGTTTTTCAGTGCTTTCTTTGTTGCTGTTTTTGTCTTAATGTTGTTTCATCTCAGGGTAATTCCCTGCCTTCTGTCATTTTTGTATAACATAATCACAGGAGTAACGTAATTGCACTTACATGTACATTTTGTGAACAGATAAATATGCAAAAAAATACAAACCCCACAATAACAAAGTGAACAGGAAAGCATACATACAGTATTGGGTGCCCTTCTTCATTTTAAAGTATTACTTTCTAAAATCTTACTTTAAAACATGCTTGGCTAAAAATATGCCATCAAAGTAAAGGTTTTTTTGCATCTAAAATGAAAGTTTTCATAGTACTTTACTCTTTCATGGTAACACATAAGACTTTCCCTAAAGAAGAGCTCAAAAAAGCTACACTTCAGAAAATCCTTGATTATACATATTTGGGAAGAAGTACTTGATGCCTGTAACTTCCACTTAATTTTAGATGAGAGTCCTACATAAGAAGTGTGCATTTTTTGAAAAAAAATACTGTCACTGTCAGTGTTTTGCTTTTCTTATAACTAGTGCTTCATATAAATACCATTTTGCAGTTCATTTTGTGAGCTACTTCTCAAATGTTAGGAGGATTTTTAAAGAAAATTCTGACATTGACATTAACAAGTAGGGGGAAAAAAAAGGTGACCTTGTATTTCTTGCTTAGTCCAGAATGTCAGTTATTTACTTGTGGAAATACTGCAATTGTTCAATGCAAGTTCATGTTGAAAAGATTTGTTTCATGATAAAACTGCTTCTGTTTCTTTAGAAAAATTGTAAAATATAAACTGGCAAGGTTTGGGGATTTTTTTTTTGTCTTTCAAATAAAATGTTAGCATTAAAATGAAGCATCATGATTTTTAATATTAAACAATAAACAGAACTGGCATTCAGCAGGAGCAAACAAATGCTATCTGTTATGTCTGTGCATTTTCTCTTTTCTCTTTTCCTTTCTCTAGCTTGCTAGATAGATAAAGATAAAAGAATCTAATTTCTGATGTGTGCCTCATGCATGCTTAATATAATTGTGTAAGTGTTTAGGGTATAAGCCATGCTTACTCTAGAGATAACTGTGTTTCCTATCATGTTTAATATCTTAAAATTATCGACTGTAAGAAAGTTGGGGTGGGGTAAAACAATAGTTCTTTCCTGAAGCAACTGCTTAAAAATGTATTTTCTGATAGGGCTGCTGTGAAAAAGTGCTTCATTCTGGGGCTATAAGATCCTGCTGCCTCTTCGTCTCTTATTATTATTTTTGAAATTTTATTATTTTCCAAGAGTTGAGGTTGTGTCTTTGTCAAACCCCCAAAAAAGTAAATTTCAAGTTAGACATCAAGATTCATAATTAGGCGAGTTTGACTTGCTCATCTTTCTTAAAAGTGACAAGCTGTTCACTTACTCTTAAATACTGTCTTCAGCAAACAGTGACAGGATCAACTCCCGTTTGTTATCAGGAAAAAGGTGACCTTTACAAAATGATGGCCCTCTGCAAGACTCTCACAGATGTTCAAAAAACTGAATGTTTTTCAGTGGAAATATTTCTTCTTGATCATTTCTCCTGTTAACTGTAGCCCTGTGGTCTTGCAGCTTGGATGCTAATTCTTCGCTGTGCTTAGTCCTGTATGGCTAACCTTTCTGCTGCAGTACAGGGTGTTGACACTGACATGCTGCAGTTTACCATTTGTGATTTATTTAGGATAAATATGTCTCAGGTGGCATTTAATCCTTCATAAAACCAGTGTAGCCTGCAGTGTCAAACCAGCAATCACATTGTATGCACAATGAAAAGAGCAGACCTTTGCATAAAAAAAAAAGCCCCAGTGGTAGATGTTCTTGTGCTTGGGAGCACTGGAAAGGATTCACTAACCTACCACGTGCTGTAATTACCTGGGAGCTCAGGTTAACAATACTTTTCTGTGAGTGCAGCCTGATCAGGAAAGCTAATATTTTCCTAGGGCCTTTTTTTTTTTTCTTTTTCTTTTTAATGTGCACTTTAAAGTTAACTTATTAGTGCCCTACAAATGTAACATTAGAAATCAAGGGTGACATTCATTCCTGAGCTGTCTTCCTGCTTAAGGACTCTATGGACTGTCTCAACTCCATGTTAAGACACTCTCTGCCATACTCTGAAAGTTGAGGCTATGGCAGGTCTCTTCCAGCGCCTAGGAAATGTCTCTGGCATTTGTCTCCCTCTTGTGCCAGAGCTCCTGGCACTGTCCCATATCAAAATCTGGGAGGAGATGAGCCGGATTGTTCCACAGATCTTCCAGGTATTCCCATGCCTTCTGCCTTGGAAACCAGGGAAGATTAGGCAGCAGAGGGAGGCACTTAGAGTAGAGCAGCACCTGAAAAGGCCCTGATCCTCCAAAGGCCATGCATGGTTTGGTGAAGCACCTGTGACCTCTCTGGGAGTAGGCTCAGATGCTGCCAGGGCCCTTTGCGACAGGCAGCATCCACTGTTGGTTGGACTTATGTGGTGGATTTAGGGAGGCAGCCATTCACTACAAGTGTGTTTTGCTGTTTGGTTTGAATACCTTCAGTTGCCTGCCTCCAGAGAGTTCAAGGGCTGTGCTGTAATGGAAGTGATTGTTGAGGGGGCAGTATTCCCATGTCAGTCAGTTGCCTCCTGATACTCTGACTGCCAGAGCCAATGGCTTAATTTTCTCTTTGTTATCCATTCTGAACAAGCTTTAATGAAGTTGGATTATACTGATGTTGCTATGCTTATAATGACGATGGCCAAACAGGTAAAAATGTAAATATTTAAGAACCACAGAACTAGTGTGCAAGGGGAAAATAAATACTAATTGAATTAAAAAACAGACTAAAAAGAAACCAAAAAAAAAAAAAAAACCCCAACCAAGCTAAAATAAACCCTACCAAAAGTAAACCAAAAATCCTAAGTGAAGACAGAGACAGAAGAGATATTTCCAGCAAGCAGTTTCACCCTCCATTTCATAAGAATCAGATACACACCTCCTGAGGCAGTGTATCCTGGCCTCTGAATTCAGGCTCCATCTTTGAGGAAAAATGGGACATAAGAGATAGCTGGAAATGATATTTAGAGAAGTATTTCCTATAACTAAAACAAAATGAAACTACCGAAACCCAACACCACCTAAAGGGCCTACAGTAACATACCATTCTGCCTGACTCCCAGCTGCTCTGTGCTGTGGAAGTGGGATGAGTCAGGGAGTTGATGTGCTGTTGTTATGCACATGTGGATTGAGCATAGTCCTGCAAGCACTGCTGTCATTTATAAACACTGCTTTAATACCAGGAGTGCTAGCGCTGAGTCCCAGAAGAAATACATTTGTGATTTTCATGGACGGTGGATTCAGCTCATGTAAAAGCTTGTAGGAATCTCTGTGTTAAAAGTTCCTGTGCCTCAGGCTGGCCCAGAGCTGGACCTGTACTTGAAATGCAGGTGAGTCCCCTTCAGAAATTCCTGGGGATTGAGAGATGGGGCTGGAGCTGCTTGCAGAGCAGTAGAAGGAGCTGGCATTGTGGTAGGCAGAGGCCTCGTAAAGCAATCTCTGGGGCTTTTCTCCAGCTTTCCCTGCTGAGTAGACTTCCTGAGCACAAAAGCTGTAAACAGAATAGAGAGATGGGTGAAGATTGAAACTTGACACTAAGTTAGTTCAAGTGAGAGGATTAAGTAACAGAAAAAAAGGTCATTCATTTGGCAAAACAGAGAAGAGATGTGAGTTTTCACTTATTTTACTGAGCAATATTAGCCTATAATTTAAGATAGTGTGTGGCTCACTCAGGCTACCCCCGTTCTATCTTGTTGAAGAATACAATTCGTTTTCTGCTCCTCTAGGGTGATATCATTTTATATGAAGAAAAAAGTTAGCTCAGATGGCAGTTATATGTTTCGGAAGCACCTTCTAATCAGGGATTGGTGATTCATTATTAGCTTCAGCAGGCGATCCATCTGACATGTAAGGGGAAAAAATTAGCAGCTGTCACTGCATGATGAGTTAATTTCCTGATAGGCCTGACACTGAAAAGCCATTTGGAGACATGGAGATGGCTGATGAGAAAACCTGGTGCTGGTTTATAATTGGAGAGAAAGAAAGGGCAGAGAGACAGAGGGAGAAGGGGGAGGGACTGAGCCTGCTCTACAAGTGGGGATGGATGTTTGTGTATTTACTAAATAGACGGCTCCACAATAACCTGCATCTCTGTGCACACACCTGGGCGGGTAAGTGATAGGGACCGGGGCCTTTCATTTTCCTTCTGCCTCGTGTCATTATTTCCAGTCGTTTGTAATTAGTACTCCAGACGGTTTTCCACTCACTCCAGCCCGGGTGTACAAGCACGCGATTGGGTTATCTCGCGGTGACATTGAAACCTGACATTTTAGAGGAGAGGGGAGAAAATGACGCTCCTCCTTTAATGGTTCTCACTGCAATTTTCTTAATTGCAGCTTGAGATTTCAATCAATCATATAAAAATAAACTTACCTGAAACAAATATTGCTAAAACTTCCAAGAGCACAATTGTGAATGATGAGTGCTCAAAGAACCCTCTTGTAGAGCATGAGGAAATATGCTCTTCAAAAGATGTAAGCACATGGCTCTCTGTTTATCCTTTTTAAGAATGGTAAATAAAACTATGGGGAAAATAGGCATTCCAGACCAAATGTGGTCCACTGTGGAATCTGCCTTGTTTTTGTAATTGGGACAGCAATGCAACGTCCTTCATATGTATTAAATAAAGCTAGTAGGAAGCCCTCAACCTGGGACTAATTCCTTCAGTGGCTGACCATGTAAGGTACTTGTTTAAAGTGATTTTTTGGGGTTTTTTTTTTTTTGGCTATTTAGGTAAGGTGTCTAATATGCCCAGCAAAGGAATCCAGGCTTTTCTTTTAACTGGGGGAAAAAAAACAAACACCAAAAAACCCCAACAAAAAAAAAAAACAAAACAAAACAAAAAAAAACAAACAAAAAAAAAAAACAAAAAACAAAAAAACCCACACACCAACCAAACAAACAAAAAAAAAACACACCACACAGTGAATACTTTAAGGTTTGGGGTTTTTAAGTATGATAGAATGTAATGGGATTTTCCCCATCATCAGAAGATAATTTTTCACCAGGAAGAGCACAAGCCAGTAACTCCACTTGTACAAAATCAGTTTTGACTTTTTCTATTAGGGTGTTCTTAAATGATAGCCAAGGATTTGGGAGCAGTGATGGAGAAGCAAAGATTCACCATAGACAGGTAGATCCAGCACATATCCTGCAATTGAAATTGATGTGTGTGTATACACAAACCAGGATTATGTCCTGCAAAGTAACAGGACACCTGACCTTGTTTAAAACACATTCTTGTCTTCTGGCAGCAACACATTTATCAAGGCTACTTTGAACGACCAGTTGTACTGCGTAGTCCTGCCCTGGAGGTCAGTGTTAACTGAGAGCCATCGGGTTCTGGGAATTTCTGATGAGTAAGAATAGCAATCCCCTAGGCAGCAGTAGATTAATTCTGGGGTGGCTTTTCTTCCATATTCCCCAAACCTCTGATTACTCTTGCTGCTTGGAATTATCCTTTTTTTCTGCTTTGAATCCTCATTACTTGCTGCAGCTTTTGCATGTCTTGATTCATCTTCTTGGAGATCCTACACACAGATTCCCATTGCCAGTTTGTCATGTTTGGGAGTGTACCACATGGTTGTTCAGGGAGCAGAAGAATGGGTGATTAGTTAGTTGCCTCTGCTGGGATGCATCCCTTGATGTGTAAGTAGCCATGAGCTTCAGGATCCATGCAATGCTCAAGAGACAGATTTTGAAAGTAATCCAGCTCCTTGGGAGGTCTGGTTGGATAAACTGTGTGTCACGAGGAGACATCTGGTCAGACATAGAAAAAAAGATTGAGCAAATGCAAGGGAGGAAGTCAGAACCTTTGATTCTTGGTATGCTAGGAACTGAGCTTGTTAAGGAGCTTGTGAGAGCAGAAGCGTAACTGAATTATCAGGAAGCAAAAGCCACAACTGCTCACACGTAAGAAAGCCACACAGACCAGAGCTGAAAGACAAGGAGCAGATATAATAGGAGGCAAAACCCAATGTGCCTTTCCAGCACCTATTCGGAACCCAAATACAACTCCCTCCCCCTCTCTGTTCTCTCTTTCTTCTCCACCAATTCCCAGGGCAGACACAGATGACTAACCCTGTGGTGTCATGCAGGACACCGTGTTGGGTTTGGAGATCTGGCCATCACAAATGCTGAAAGCACTCCAGGTCAGGAGTGATCTTCTAACACCTCCAGATTCCCATGAGGGGAGATACCCACAGAGAAGACGTGTCCCATCCAGGTATAGAGGGTCACCAGGGGAAGGAAAGGACTCATTTCTGTGGCAAATAAAGTCCTTGCTAGCAGATGTCTTACTCTGAAAGATTTTCAGGAATTTCCCCCAAATCCTGCTAAGCTTCTACTATCTTCCAATGTGTTCCTCTGTCGCTGGAGGTGTAGAACAGGTTTGTGTTTTCTGCTCAGCATATGGTGGTGATTGCTGGTGCTTGGTATCTGTGAAATCCAGATGCCCAGCTCCAGGAGGATTTTTCCCTTGCTAGGGACATCTGGCCATCCTCTCAGCCTTACTCTTTCTTCTCATTTTTGCCTCAAGTCTGTAAGCTTTGCCTATGTATTTGCAGAGCAGATAATTCATCTGATTTATTCTTGTGCTTTAATTCAAGGTTAAGAAGGAAAAAGAAAAGGGAAGCCTGGGGTTGTGTTTGTCCCTGAGGACCCAGACAGGGACATGTATGTCCCAAGCCCACTGCCTACTCCTGCCAGGACAGCAGAGATGTTGATGCTGCGGTGGCACATTGAACAGATGTAATGGTACAGTTGGCTGGCAGCAGCTTGGTGGAGATGGCCTGTGAAGGGAAACCTAGAGGGATGCATCCAAACCTAGAGGGATGCATCCACCAGAGTGGCTGTCTTGCCTTGGCTTAGAGCAGCCAGGCACCATGTGGGGCGTTTCTGCTCAGACTCCTGCCTTAAATCCATATGCAAGCTATGATGATAAAATCCAGTGAAAGCAGCTACTGCAGATCTTTAAAGCAAATGGAAGAAGAAATTTCCACAATAATTTCTGTCTAGTACCTTGGATCCAGAAGAGAAATGCTGAGTGACCTATGAGAGTCTCTAGATTCTCTGACTTCTTTTTGTTATTATTTTCCTCAATTCCATGAGTGAATTTCTTGTTCCTGCAGGTAAAGGGCTGGCTCTGACAGGAACAGACTAGCTGTATACCTGGTCATCCTGCTGGTGGACCACTCTGCTGCAGAAAGTGTCTTGCTGGGCTGTGATATGATCTGTGGAACATGGATGATGTGGACAAAAGCTGGCTGCCAAGGAGCAGGAGAAAAGTCTTAGCCACCCTGCCTGTTGGAGTCAGCAAGAGAAGATAATAAACTCTTTTGCTCTTTTAGTCTGTTGGTATCTAACTCCAAAATTCAACAGACTGAGTGCAAATGTGGAAGTCTACTCTTACCAGTCTACCCTTCTGCCCTGGTTCTGCCCTGGGTGCAGGGTTTGTCCTCTAGTCCCCATTTTCTGGGCCTTCTACTAGAGACCTAAAATGGTCCTACTCCAGTAGTGAGCCCTCAAAGCCCCTGCAAAGAATCAGGGATCCATTTCTTCTCTGTTCTTCTAAGGTGGGTTCATGGCTCAGCTCCTGCTACCTCACTCGACACAGCAGCAGGAGTGAGGTTCCTGTCCCAGCTGTCCAGCCATGCTTCATCTGCAGCATGGAAGTGACTGCACCCCAGCAGTACAGGGGATGAGCTCTGATATGCCACAGATGGGTGCAGGGGCTCACTCAAAGCAGCTTGTCAGTCATTTGTCTCAGTGGTTTAGTGGGTGGCCCCAGGCCTGGTTTATTGCGTGCTGTTGGAAGCCTGCTCCAGAGGCAGGATGAGTCATTTTCTGTGGTCATTTCTTCTGGTGCTTGTCACTTTGGTGTTTGAGTGCCTCCCAAGCCATCACAGCTTTGTCCTCCTTTAGCCCTACTAAGGTATGAGGAAATGTTTCTCTTCTTTCACAGATGGAGAGCTACAGAGTACAAAGATCTCCAACCATTTGTGGGGCCTCATTTGAGCTAACACAGACATTAACTTTCAAAGGCTTAGGTAAATAGGGAGACATCCCTGGTATGTTACCATCATAACACCTTTCTAGTGGAAGATATCCCTGCCTGTGCCAGGGGGTTGGAAATAGTTGATGTTTGAAGTCCCTTCCAGCCCAAATATCTCTGACTCCAATGGCCTTTGGTGTCCCTCGCTGTGAGCTTGCTCAGCGTACCCACAAACCAGACACCAGGGGCTGATGTGGGCGCTGGGCAGAAGGAAGCATTTCTTTGTTTTCACTGCTGTACCACATCTCTTCTCCTTGGCCCCTGACTGCTCCTGTTGGCTTTGGGGGTTCCTGCTGCAGATACCTAATAGAAAATGTTGCTTTCTGCATGGGAAGCCTGGGGCTTACACATACACTGGGCTGTTACACATACAGGCAACAATACTGCATGGGGTTTTCTCTAGTGTACGAGCTGGCACAAAAGGAAGAGCCAGGCTTTGAGTGCTCCTACAAGGAGATCCTTAACTCACCTACCAGCCGTGGTTGCTGACCTAACCCACTCACCCAGCCATGCAGTAGAGAGCTGCCCCATTGGGCAAGTGACAGCTCATAGGGCCTGTTTTGCCCCCACCCCCACAGAGATGAGCACAGCTCCCTGCAGGAATAGCTGGTGATGAGGAGTCATCTGCTTTCACAGTGCTCTGGGTGTTAATTCAGCGTGAAACCCCCGGTTCTGCTGTGCCAGACAAGGCATGTGTGGGAGATCTGGTTTCTTCATCCAAGCAGCTCTCTAAGAAAGCCCCTTTGATAATCAGTCTGAAACACTGCTGAAGTGAAAATTAAACCACTCTAAATGCTGTTATGGAAACATACCCATCACAAGCAAAAGCTGGATTTCTTTAGTTGCCACACACAATAAATAGATGAGGCTCAGCTCTGATGCCAGACCAGCTTTACCTTGTGCATGTCCTCCAAGGTCTGGTTTTCCAGTTATGAACTGCAGTAATTGTGATCAATCAGGCTTTATGCTCACTACCCCCAGGCTGTTTATTAATGAATCTGCATCCCATCTTCATTTTTTCACAATCTTATCAAATTTGATCCAGATCCTGTTTACATCAAATTTTGTCTGCAGCACACTTTTATAATATCCAATTTGGAATTCCTGATTCTGCACCAGTTCCTCAGACCAGGTCCTCAGTGTACTGAAGAACAACACATTCCTGAAATAAAAGAAAAATGAAAACATGAGAGTTTTCAACAAAGTGCAAAAAAAGGCCATTGATTTCTAAGTGATGCCATCCTTCCAGGGTATAGACAGAAAATTTTTTCAAAATCCTTTCTGTATGTCTGTGTGTATGTGTGTGTATGTTTAAAGGCTAGAATTGCCTTCCTGCATATGCTTTAAAAAACATCAGGTACTTTTCTCCTTAGCAGTATACATTTTCTCTTTGGGCACATGAGTTTTATGAATATTTGGCTTGACTTGCTAAAGACATCAATTTGACGTGTTGCCATGTGTTATAAATGCCTCAGATCAGATGCAGAATAGGAAGAAAAAGCTTTAGAATAAAAGTTTATTAAAAACACAGAGTCAATTCTAAACAGAAAAAAAAAAAAAAAGAAAAAACTAAACAAGAAAAAAACAACGAATGTTCCCCTGTTGCATCAATGCCAGAACATTATGTTTGCAAATAAGAATTTAGCACTACAAAGACAATGCCCTAGATTAACTAAGATCCCATTTCACAAAACCCTATGGCAATAGTCTGCAACATCAGTCACAGGAGAAGATATAACACAGATGCATTTGTGCCCTCATGCAGCTGAACTGAAACAAAACAAAGAGTGAATTAGGCTGAATATCTTACTGTGTGCAATGTATTGTACAACAAGGTACCTTTGGGAATGTGTCACAGGGTTTGGTAAATTGAAAACAAAATAAACAGATCTATGGGAATAAATAACATCATATTAGATGTCTGCTGCATGTAGACTACATTAGCTTCCAGTCACAATCCGGCTTCAGATTTCCCCCTAGTTTTCAATGCCTGTGAAAAGCAGATGATCTGAAACCTCTGCAAAGAAAGGGGGGTAGGGGCAGAGGGAGGCACACCATGCTGCTCCTGCTGCACATGCACTCACGTGCACACACACGTTCACACCCTCTGTCTTTCTCTCTCTTTAACACAATTCCTGCCAGATGAGGAGAGGCCAGTGTGTCCCTTGCTGTTTTGCACACACAAATCAGTTTTGCTGTTTCTGGACCAAGGCATGGAGTGAAAGCCTTTCCCCTCCCCCCACTGATCTCCCCTCACTGCTCAGCTAAGGTGAGAGCACTGGCAACCCCAGTTTACCTTCAGCCCAATGCACTGCATTGCCATGGCCAGCATCACTCCATGAGGTCCCGAGACCCCTGCCAAAAGCACCAGCAGCTGCATGGGTTTGATGTGTCCAGGAGAAGGGACAAGAGATTCCCAGGGCACCTGGCCCTGATGTAGCCATGCCACACATGATTTCAGGGGCGTTGTGGAGGCCCAAGGGAGGCAGGTATTTGGCTGAGTCCCATCTCTAACTACAGCCAAATTTAGTTAATGTTTTGAAAGCACTTTTTTTTTAGTGCTCAGCCATATGGGGCCAAGGTCTGCTTCTAAGTACATGGGTAAAACTCCACTGATTTCAGGGAGATTGCTAGCATGAACTGAACTTAAAAGATCAGGCCATATTTATCTCAGCAAAAGTTCAAGCTAATTCATTTTCTCTCATTTTCTCTCTCTCTCTCCTTCTGTTTTGCTTAGCTTATAGCTGAGTAAAAGGAGCACATATCTTGGAGATAGCTTTTTAAATATAAAATTCTCTTTATAACCCCAGAGCAATATGTCATTCTGCGATTACAAAAAAATGTACTCTTCCCAAAGAAAATCCTTCTGAAGCAAACATTGGCTTTATCCTGTCTGAGATCTAAGCACCAGCCTTTGAATTCATGTATATCAGAAATAGGCAAAGATCTGCAACAGAGCGAAACTGTGGCCTCCAAATTGTCATTATTCTAGTCAAAAGCCTATTTCTTCCCTTTAAGAAGCAGCAATGGGCCTTGAGATGAAGTGCAAAAAATAACAAGGGACACAGAGAGAAAATGATATTTTTATGACTTTTTTGTCTGAACATTCTCAGGAGAAGAAGAAGTTTGATGAAGAAGTTGGGGAAAATGTTAACATTCAGGTAATTTATATTCTTGTCTCTGCCAAGTAAATCCTTCTGGCTTAGGGAAAGATCAGGTTCACCTTCCCTCTCCACAGATGTGAGCTCAGGTCCAGCGGGCTGTGGACACCTTGCACAGCCCTCCTGTGCTCTTGCCAGTTGACATCCTTATCATTTTTATTTCTTTCCATCTTCACTTGTAAGAGGTTGTTTTTCAGGGGTGTGCTTTTTGTAGGCGTTCAAGGCAGCTGGTTTTTGTTATCTGACTTTGGAAATATGTTTCTCACAAGGAAGAACTTAACAGAGGGTCCCTTTCTGGCCAGGCTTGGATATATTGCTCTCTTGTTCATACGAATCTGAAGTTCCACCCCTCCACTCAGAAACTGAAGGGCCTGTATCTGACCTTATCTTCAGATCAATACATTCCCCTTTGGATTCCAAAATGCATTCAAGCATTTTTAATTTGATTTCTCTATTCATAAAGACACAACAAGCTGAGAGAAGGATGGAGCTGACAGGTCTCATAATCAGCTCTCATCTTCTTTCGCCAATGTGTCAAAATTGCATTTCCATAATTCCTTCCATTAGTATTTTACCTGTTGTCTCCAAAGGCTCACACTGGTGTGGTGAACAAGTACCAGATTCAGGAATTAAGCTGAGACATGCACTCTGGCCAAGAATGCTGCTGCTAAAGGCACTTGTTCAGGGGTTTCCAGACCACTCAAGTGCTCGGTGGCGGTGGGGTTCAGCACGCTGGGCTTTCATCTCAGCCTTTAGACAGTCACCAGAGACAGATGGATAGTGGGGATGGAGGACTGGGACCCCCTCAGTGGGGGCGAGGAAAGCCCAACTCTTCTCACTCCTGGTCTACTTGTAGCCTGTTGCCAATTACAACTTCCCATGCTCCTGATTGTGCATTTTCTGTGTTTTGGCCGCATTTATGGCAGCAGCCTGCTCCTGTGACTCATGGAATAGGGCATGACATTATGGCATTACTCAGGACTTAGACTGTGTGTTTCTGCTTAACCCCTTGGTGTACTCTGGTTTGGATAGTGGGAAGGAGGCAAGAGCTCCCTCTGTAGGGATCAGAGGTTTGCCCCGGGGAATGCTCATCCATCTCTCCTCTTATTCTGGGTCTTCCCATCCAAAGGCTGTGAACTCTTTCTGGTGTAGCTTGTTCGAGGCAGTACCAGGCGTGGGTGATGGCCCCATCGCCAGAAAAGCAGAAGGGAGACTGCAGGGAGTGGCTGCAGCAGAGACAATGCCAGCTGCCAGGATGCAGGAGCTGCCTTCCTGGAGCTGGCAGCTGGGAAGAGCCCTCCCACAGCCACCACCAGTCCCCCCAGCCCCCTGGGCAAGGCTTCAGCTGATGGTGGCTGCCCCATGGCCAAGTGAGCTGCCCTTGGAGAGCTGCTCAGGGCTCAGTTGTGTGCAGGGCTGGTGGTGGCTGCTGGCTGCTTGCTTTGCAGCACACTTGTGGGGACAGAGCTGCCACACTTTGCTTTTCTCCTGCCTGCAGCTAAGAGGGGTTTGAGGTCTCCAGCAAAACTGTGGGGCTGAGAATGAAACAACCCCCAGTAATGGGAGTTGGGGAGCTTGTATTTTAGCTTTCTGGAGACCAAAGTGTGTGAGGGCAGGAGGGAAGGTTGTCCCAGCAGGAACCTATGCCCTGGGAGGGAATAATGCCTACCATTTGTGTGGACAGCACAGCTCAAGAGCACCATTACACATGTGCAGACATCAGGTGTGCAGGCTTGTAATCTTCCCTGCCTGGCTCAGTTTGAGCTGCTTCCTTAGTACGTCCATGAGAAGGAAGTGCAAATAAATCCCATCCATTTTTGCCTGCTTCCTGACTTCTGCACAGCTGAAGGGCTTTCTGGGGTCCATCTCGGCAAAATTCCTCGGCCGTGCCCTCAGAGCTGTCCTGCTGGACAGTGTGACAGAGACGTGGTCCCTGTCAGAGTGCTGTGTGTCTTGGCTCCTTGCCGAGGGTCCCGACGTGCCATGAGATGTGTCACTCTGTGGAGCAGTGGCACACACAGTGGGTGACATGAGTCTCTCCACAGCCACTCTGCTCCTTTATACCAGTCTCAGTGAGGATGCTGTAATGTGAATGGACTCGTGATCTGGAAGACATATATAAAAAGCCTGACACCAGAAATTAAATTTCTCCTCTCTTGTCCCCAGGGACACAAATGCTGACTGTGAGCATAAAGGAAACCTGCCTGGCTCCATGCTGTCCCCATCTAAAGATGAAAGCCCTGAAGCACTACCTGCAGGGAGTCAGGAGCTGATGGCTTCAGAAGCACTTACGAGACTTAGGAGCATACATTCTATTTATTTAAAGTGACCAATGTCACTTCAGAGCAGAAGTGCTACTGAGTGTTTCCAAACTAACTGAGCTAAGCCATGTCTGAAATACCTAGTTCAGACCAGCAAGGTCCAACCAGCCTGTCCATCAGTCACTCTAAGAGATGATAAGAAAAGCCCTTACCTGCAGGAGGGACATTATTTGGGATGCTCTTTGCACTTGATTTCTTATGAGCATTTGCATAAGGGCAGGAGAACCTACTCTCAAATTTCAATACTAGTGCCAAAGAATTTATTCTTTCCCAAACCATGTGAAAGGTAAATTTTCATAAAACTTCCATGTGCAAAGGCAGCAAAGAGTATTCAAATGTGTCTGGGTAGAATCTCTTTTATTTTCCTCAGGTACAAATAAAGCACCCCCCATCCCCTAGCTCCCTCTAGGTCTCCTTTTAAATTTCTTTTTAATGTCTTACTTTTTACTGCTAATCATTTCTCCCCCTTGGCTAATGATGCTAACCTTAGAGCCTGCTCCAAACTGACTTGTTTCATGTCAGCCTCTTTCTATTGCCCACTTTTGTTAAGCCACAAAGCAGGTTTCAGTCTATTCAACATCAGCTATTTCTTCGACTTGAATATTACCGTTGCCTATTTCAAAGGCATCTCCAAGCCCACAGTATTTCTGCACAGATACCTCTATTATTGTCTGTCACCAGGATATGCTGGGCTCCTCTCCTGCTTCTCTCCCCCCTTGCTTCCTTCCTGTGTATGTGGTAAAGACTCTCTCTGCTCTAATAGCTCTCCTGAGAGCAGGGTGAAGCTCTTTACAGAGGTCTGTTAATTTTAAAGGACAAGCTTTATATATTAACACCCCTGTGACAGTCTGCTTCCCGTGCAGTGGGCTCTATCCCCACCACTTACCCAGAATTAAAGCACACAAGGACCAAGCCCACTCCCCAGTGGGAGCCTCTGGATAGTGCCAGCCCTGATTCCCACCTCCCTCCAGCTGCAGCAAGCATCCCCCGGTGTCCCTAGGCAAGCTGAAGCCACGGGAGCAGGGGGCCTGGGGGACACTGTGACAATCTGGCCTGTGCTGGCCCACAGGGTGTGGGCAGCATGGGAAGTTGACAGAGGACATCTGCTTGTTTAGAGGCTGCATTACAGACGTCCTTCCCTTCCAAAATCAATTTTCTCCTAGGTGCTGGATTCTTTGGAGAATTAGAACAGTGTTATAATTACGAGTGTGGCAACATTTGGACATTCTGGGTGACTGAGACCTTTTCAGTGGCTTGGAATAACTGAGAAGAAGGAGGTTTTTCTCTGCAGAGAAAAGATTGTGAAAAGGTAACTATTTAGCATAAATTATGTATTCTGGATTGCTAATCACTTCTCATTTCAAGAGACACAGGCCCTACCCCAGCACTTCTCCATCAGGATGCAGCACTGGCATGGGGGTCCTGCTCCCCCATCAAGCTGAGCAAATCCCTTAGAGAGGCTGACCCCTGAAACTGAAACCAAACAGTTGAGACTTGCAATGGGGGACAACTTTTATCTCTTTCTCTTTGAGACATCTGTCCACTACATCATCCCCCTCAACCCATGCTCCCCTCCTCATGAGACTGAGATAAAAATTACAAAAGGAGGAAGGAGAAGAAAAGCTCTGATTGGTGTAAAGGGGAATTTGCAGTTATTGCTAGTGTTAGCATTTCCCTTTCCCCCAACCAACCCCCTCTGTTTCCTTGGCATACAGGTAAAATAACAAAATAAATCCCACAAAGGGCTTTCTGCCAGGCTGCCTTTGGAACTTTGCTTAAGTGGCCTTAAGTAAGATAATAAGCAAGGAGTGTGAAAAGAAGAGACTTTGTCTTTTCACATTAGCAGCAGCCCTGTTCAAGTGGCAGTATCTATGAAAATGCTGTTCAGCCTTTAATGAGACTACAGTGTGTTAGTGTACCAGTCTAATTAATCCCATATTTTCACACAGCATAATTACTGAGCTGAGGCTGAATTATTTGGCTACTGGAGGTGGAGCAGTGCCTGCCTGAACTGTCCTCTGTCTCTGCTCCTCACAATTTATTATGCTATACAGCAAGACACCATTGAAACCTCCTAGTATAGGACTATCTGTCATCTCTACATTATCAGTAAAATACACCACCTTCCATACTGTGCTACAAGGGCTTTAGCAAATTGCTATTTTTATGGGATATGATAAAGGAAATGCTACCTTATGTTCAAATTTTTAACTGTCTCATGTACGGAGTACACAGTTGTGCTTTCTGTGCTCCAGTTCAATGAGGCCTCATTTGCATTGCTACAGCCAGGATGGGTGTCACCTTGCTATTTTGCTCCCATTCAGTCCCCTTTTTTTTTTCCTTTCCTTTCCTTTCCTTTCCTTTCCTTTCCTTTCCTTTCCTTTCCTTTCCTTTCCTTTCCTTTCCTTTCCTTT
>VZUI01033550.1:0-20899 GCA_013401135.1 Cettia cetti
GTGTGTGTGGATTTGAGTGGCTTCTTGAGAAGAGATGCTTTTTGGGGAGAGGTAGTGGCAACCACCATCCATCTCCACGCTGCTACAATCTCATAGCTTTAAGCCTCTATTTAATGAACCTTAATGGCTTCAGAAATCCTGAGAATGCCTCTCCATGTCCCTGATGGAGCAGAGGCAATGCCCTTCTACACAGCCAAGAGACGCTGTCACCCCAGGATGAGCACTCTTCTGAAAGCCTGCCTAAATCCTGGGCCTCTGAGTGAAACCCACTTCTTTTTTTTTTTTTTAACATTTGCTGTTCTTGTTGATGAAACAATGGATTATTTCATCATACTTACTAGCATGCCAGACTTCTTTTTTCAAACACACAACAGGAATATTAATTAACTGTTCTGACGACGAACGCTTTTATCCTCCTTATATAGTAACAACTCTGCACCAAAGGACAGGTTCCATTTGTCACTGATACACTCCACAATCCCAGCTCACGGCCCAGTGGTCAGCAGTGGTGCCCAGCATTTCTCTGATTTGTTATTATCCTTTCCCAACAGATCCCACTGCCATCTAGCCACCCCACCAAGGGACACAGCATCATCCGTGGCACTACAACAGGGCTGGGGTAATCCTCCAAGGGGAAGAAGGGGTACAAAGCCAGGGCTTCTCCCTCAGCAGCAAGAGCACAAGCTGCAGGAGATGGATGCAATGGGACGGCAAAGGGGCCCAGAGAACCAAAGGGAAGGGACTGTGCCTTCAAATCCAAAAGTGGTGAATCCAAAACGGATAAAGTGGATAAAAGGAAGCATTTTTTTCCCCTCACTCTGTGCTTAATTAGACTGCCACAGGAAAATGCTCAGGCCAAAATTTAGCAGGATTCAACGAGGAATTGGGCACTTATGGGGATAAGAAAAATATTCAGCTATAATAGTGAATGCCAATACAAATTCTGGAAGGGATATTAAGCCTCACGCGTCAAGGTGTAAATTTATCCCAAACTCTCAGAAAGCAGGGAGCTTAATGCAAGGGCAGATGACCCACATATGCCACTGCTGCTGATGCTGCCTCACTGCCAGCATGGCCTTGTGCTGGCTAAGCCCCTGGCTGGATCATCCCCAGAGCCCTGTTTCCTGCTGCTGGCAGTACCTCTGACAAGGGCTGCAGATTTCTTTTGGCAAGTCAGCCCTTTGCTTGTAGCTCTCTGGGGCCATGTGGCTCCCAGGACTCTGACCTCTTCCCTCTTGCATATCTGCTCCCTTTTCCAACTGATAACAGCCTTATGAGTTCTACACAGAGGCAGCCCCTCTCGGTGAGTGTCTGTGAGGTCCACAGGCACATCCCTGGGTGATGTGGCATCTTCACAGAGGTCCTTGCTTCCAGCGAGTCCTTTCTTTACCTTGCAGGTTGCATGTTGCCTAAAAAGCACTTTTGTGTCCTGATTTTATCCCTCCTGTTTCCTGATTCTGATGGGGCCAGTCTGCAGCCTGTGAAAGAGGATGGTACCTTGTGGGTTCTCCAGGTGCACAGGCACAGTCCCCTTCCATGGGCACTGCTCAGATGAGCCTCTGTTCTTTCTCTCTTGTTCTGCATCAATGTCAGTTGCTGTAGTGTCTGCTCTGGTCACAGCACCAAATCTGTCAGAGCTCAGTAGGTGTTTGGACAATGCTATCAGGCACATGCTGGGATTCTTGGGGTGTCTTGTGCAGGGCCAGGAGTTGCAAATGGCGATCCTTATGGGCCCCTTCCAACTCAGCATATTTTATGATTCTATGATTCTGTGATTTTAAATCTCCTGTCACCCTCCAGCCCATGTACGGCCACGAACCTGGCATGGCTGCAGCCCAGGCTTGGGGTGGAAGTGCCATGATGCAGTACTCAGGAGCTGGGTGCAAGCACCTCTCTCCCCAAATGAGGATGGTGCCATTTGCATCCCACACTGTTAGCAGGACGCTTATGCAGCTCTGTGAGATGCAATGCTCCCAAAACCTTGGCTTGCTGTGAAGAAGCAGTGACGGCTCAGCATGACCAAAGGGGAGCCTGGAGCTCTCCTGGTCAGGAGCCAGGGTCTCCTGTGCTTGCTGCTTACATGCTCACCACTCTGCAGAGGGCAACACCGCTGGGGACCTTTGGATCTCCCCTCGCTGTGGAGCCTTGCACCCACAGGGGCTTCCAACTGGAGAAATTTCTGGAGGGCATGAATCAGCTTTTCACAGCTTGTTAAAAATCTTGATCCTACCTCTTGTTTTCATGCCTTTCAAATCAGGAAATGAGTTTTACAACTTTTCCAGTGGGGCACAGCTGGTGGCCAGGGTCGTAAAGCTGAACTTTATAAATATCTCTCATTGGGATCAGGGGAAGAGCATTAAAAAGGCAGAGAGAGAGAAAGAGAAGGCAAAGGAGCAAAGGCAATAGAGAATCAAAGTGAACAAGTCCAGCTTAACCATCCATGGCCATGCAAGCACAGAAGATGAGGTGTGCTTGGGGCAGGCTTTTCCTGCTTCTTTCCCTCTTCCTCCAGCTGCCGGGCTCCCAGGCCAAATGCTACTTCCAGGCTAAAGGTAAGTGGGGACATGAGATGGAAGAGGCTGATGGAAGAGAAGGCCATGCTTTCCCAGCATGACAGGGCTCTGCCCTATGCCTGAGAAGAATGGAAGGGACTGTGCTAAACTCAGGAATGGGATCATGGGCCAGTGGTGAGTGGAAGGATCAGTCTATAAACCACAGAACAGCTCCCCAGGGCTCTGGCTGAGAAACAGCTTTCTGTGCCATGAAGGCTCCTGGCAGGAGCCTGGCTGGGGCTGAGTGTGCAGGACTAGCAGCAAAGGGAGAAGGGTGGCTCATCATCCCTCTGCTGTCTCCTGCCAGGGCTGCAGAAATACCCAGGCCCTAAGGGGTGCTGGACTTATCCTCTCCAGGGAAGCAAGAACCACTTGCTTCTTGCTCTGGACTGATGGGGTAGTGGCAAGAGCCCCAAGGCAGGACCAGGAGAGGATGGATAGGTACATCACTCATGGCAAATGACAGGGCATTCCATACCTGCAGGACAGTGGATAGACCACCATATATCTTCCATACCGTAAGGTGGGTGAGAGGTCCTCGTGACACTTCTGTCCCCTCTTTCAGGGCACAGGGATGTCAAGGAGGCTTCTGCTTGCCCTCAGCATAGGCCCATGTGTTCTCATCACCACTGTTTCCTTTGCAGCTTCCTGTGAGTACGAAGGAAAACAGTTCTCCATTGGGGAATCGTGGCTGAGCACCAACTGCCTGCTCTGTACCTGCCTACACCCCATTGGTGTGGGCTGCTGCGAGACGTGAGTGAGGGGCCGTTCTGGGGTGGGCTGTCACTTCCCATTGCAGGACCCCTGCATCTGCAGCAGGGGGTGTCTGGTGGCTGCAAATGCAGCAGATACCACAGAGTCTTGGGAGGGCTGTGGGGCACCAGGTCCCGGGGAACAAGTGGCAGAGGTGGGCAGGACCCCACCAGGGCATTGAGGGTGGTGGGATGAGTTGGGGCCGTTGGAAAGTGTCTCGGCACAGCAAGATGCCCAGGTGTGCCAGGAGTCCAGCCTGCCTGAGCTGGTCTGAAGACATCCTGTGCAGGGGCTGGCAGCAGGAATCCACCCAGCCCAGTCAGCAGCTCCCCAGCACTAATCAGGGGGTCTGACAGCATCGTGTCCTCTCCCACAGCACCCAGCACCCAATCGACTTCCCTGACTGGTGCGAGGCCCACTACGACTCACAGACCTGCCAGATCTCGGTAGTGCAGAAGGCCAACCCCAACTTGCCGTGCGTGAAGAGCGTGGAGCACGAGTGGGGCTCGGCCGGCACCCCCGAGCCGCTGGTGAACAAGGTGCTGGGTGCGGGGCGGAGCAGATAGAGGCTCGGCAGCGTTCTGCGCCCCTCGGCACCGCCCTCCCCCCTCCCACCGCCCGCTCGCATGCTCCAGACCTGCCCCACCCACCCTGTAGAGGCATCACCGCTGGCACCTTCGAGGGAAACCACTATCCACATACCATGGTACCAAACTTTGCTTCTGCCTCCAGCTTCCTGAGTCAGGGCGTCCTCCCTGTGAGGTCACTTGCACACCGTGGAAATGCAGATTCTACAGGATCTCACCCTAGGTGTGCAGAAAACCTTCAGTGACTAAAAAAAGGCTTCAGGACTAAATCAACCTGCTCCATGGCAGTCTTGCATTCCGATATCCAGCCCCATGCAAAGCAGCTCCCTACTCCCTCCCAGACCTCTACTCCTCTGCACAGCAGCCATGGGAAACTCGCTGGGGTCACCACAGCACCTTGTGCAGTATCCCCACACCCTGTACAGCCCCTTCTCTGCTCCTGGAGAGCGAGGGGCAGAACCCCCCTCTGAAACCACTAATGCCCCCGCTGCAACAGCACCTGGGGTCCCTGGCACTGTAGGCCAGCCCTGGGCAACACCACAACAGAGCCAGCCCAGGGTGGGTGGCAGAACAGGATGTCCCCAGGGGAGACCCTCATCCCCACTGGCCAGGGAAAAGGGTGAGGAGGGTTCAGGAAGCAGAAGCAATCCAAGTGCCAAGGTGGAGGCAGCCACCCTGGAAGCTGTCCCAGCTGGTGCCATGTCTGTGTTGTGCAGCGCCTTGTGTAGATGTTTCTGTTCTTGCAATAAAGATACTGAACAAAGAGGTCTCCAGCTTGTGACTGCTGTAGAAGGTAGGATGTGTCCAGCACCAGGAAAAATGTAGGAATAAGGCTCTTGGGAAAGCTGAGTTTTGCACACTCAGATTTTTATTACATCACCATGCAAAGAGGAAAGCTCATTGGAAGGCTTAGTAAAAATGGAGAGCTGGCTGTTGAGCAGGGAGCTCTCATGATGATCATGATCCATGCCAGCTTTCGGATGCAGAGCATGAACTCCTTACAGACCCGCAGGGATCCAAATACCAGCAGGGCTGCACACCCAGGAGCCGAGGCAGACAACTGCCCAGGGGCTCACTGCTGCTCAGTTTTGAATCACCATGATCGTACTGACACAGCATGGACCTGCATCCCGGTCACCAGCACACGCCAGAAGCACAGGGCTGGCCTGCCAGGACCTGCCTCCTCCCGGTGTGGGTGGCTGGGGCACCGGACTGTATGCGTGGGACAACTCTCCAAGAGGCAGGACATGTGCCAGGGCAGGAGAGCAGGCTCTCACCCAGTCCAGGTGGCTATTGTGCTTCACCTGGATGCCAGACCTCTGCTTGTAGGGTCTCTGTAATGGCACAGCCTTCACCCAAGGATGGTACTAAGCTTCACTGGAAGAGCTTCCTTCTCCCCTCCCTGGGCTGGGCCTTTCCTTCTTGGAAGCCCCATATGGGATAAAGGCACATCAGTGATTCCCTAGGAAGGCAGATTTCTTTTTGCTGAGTGCTGGGACTTGCAAGTTCACCCAGGCAGGAAGAGTCCAGCTCCAGCCTGGGGCTGCAAGCACAAGACTGCATCAAGCAGTGTTCTTCCACCCATGGACAGGACACACGTGCCCAATGCCCACCTGGGCATCACAGATGAATACAAGGGGACACTGGGATATGTGCACCACAGCACACTGGTGACAGTCCTGCCTGCCATTCCCACTGGTGGCAGATGCTTGCAGCTCTGCAGGCCAACAAATTCTCCCTTCTTCAGATGGTGATGGAGTTAGTGCTGGAGAACTGAGACACGTAGGAAGCCAGGATGGGGTTAGTGGGAAGAACTTTGATGGGCAAGTCCCAGCTGAAGGTGTCCACTTCCATCTGCTCCACCCCAGTCCAGGTGACAGCCTCCGACTGGCTCCCACGAACCAAGCAAGCTCCTGCTGAGTCCCCAGAAGTCACAAACTCAAAGTGCAGCCTCCATTTCAGGGACACTGTGGGCAAGAGGATGGTCAGCAATTAACACCCACAAAGGCCACAGACAGCAGCTGTCTCAGCACTGTTTGTCCTGGCAAGGGGACAGCAAATGACCTCACTTACACAGGCCAGCTCCCTCCCAAGGGATACATATCTGCTGAGCAAGGGCAGGGCTGGGGACATAACAGTCCCCCTGCAGAAACAAGCAGGGGTGGGTCCCTTCTGTGCAGGGTACTAACCGACATTGGTGGTGAATCCTGGGGTTGAGCCGAGAGGGATGGGCAGACTGAAGCTGCTCTGCGCTGTGTGCAGGCAGGACTCCTGATGGCGGGCATGCACGGTGAAGGAGACAGGCTGCCCCCGCCGGCGCTGGAACTCCTCCTGGATGCTCTCCTCTGTCTGCAGGCTCACTGAGAACTGCAGGGCAATTGGCAGGGTGCTTGTTCTCACAACCTCATACACACCTCATGCAAAGCCTGCCGGCTCCATTTCCCTAGTGGGCTTAGGACCGCACCATTGTCCCCCTCACATTCCAAAGAGACCCCAGATGGGTCCCACTAGAAACCCTTGCAGCCCACTGCCACCCCTATCCCTTCTCCCCATCCCTCACCCTAAACCCCTGCTCCTCCCCAGTAACCCCAGAGACAGCAGTGACCTGCAAACATGGGATATCTCCTTCAGAGAAGTTGAAGGTCCCAATGACATCCTCTCCAATCTTATACACAGTCTTAAAGATGCAGAACGTCCCCACCTTCCCACGAGTGTTGCTGATGTTATACAGGTCTGTGGAGCAAGAAGAGGGGTAAGGGTTGTGGCAGGACAAGGCTCTGCTCTGTGCAGTGCTCTGGATTAATGACATGACCCCATGCCTCCTGTCTGGCTGTGGACAGTCCCTAGAGATGGTACTCCCTTTGGGAAATTTCTGCAGTGAGCAAGGGCAAACCCTACACTGACTGTGATATGCTGGGCAGAGGGTCTCTCGGCGCTGAAGTAGGCCCTGACCCAAATAAGCTTTGATAGAGCTTCTCCACAGCCACAACTGGAAATTCAGTTTGTCAGTGAGAGATGTTTTGCAGCTGGCCCTGAGAAGTTCTCCATGCCCAGCTTCTCAGGAAGGACAGTAGATCTGAGCAGGGAATATGACCTACGCAGACTGCGTCGCGAGGTGGCCACCATGAGCAGTTCTGTCGCTAGGTCTGCCAGGCGAGAATCTTTCTTCAAGCCCTCCTCCTCCTCCAGAAAGGGGTTTGAGGGCGCAACAGCCTCATCCTGTGGGAACTGGTAATCCTTGAGCCCTGGGAAAAAGGTGAGAGTATCAGCAGGGCAGGGTACAGCCAGCTCGCCTGTGAAGGAAGGCAGCGTGTGGCCTTACCGTGCAGCACGAGGACACGGAAGGGCACGCGCAGGAGCTTGATGGGGGAGTTGACACGCTGGCAGCCGATGGTCAGCTTGTACACGTACTTCACAGACTGTCCCCGGAAAGAGGGGGGACCATCGACGGGCAGGGTCTCACAGTATGAATCTGCAAGGGGTGCAGAAAATTTGGTTTCCAAGGCCAGAAGGAAAGTCCTGAAGCTGTTGTGTGAAGGCTCCCCACACCAAGTGTTAAAACCAGCAGTGCTGAGCTAGAGACAGTGCCTGGTGTTTTTTGCTGTCTCCTCTTTCCTCCAGTGGCCAAGCACAACCTGGCTCCCCCACACCAGGCACACTGCTACTCACATCACATGCACCATCATCCAGATATTGCTTCCAGCACATACAACCACACACACAAACTCTGTCTCCAAAGAATGTAAAATATGTAAAATCCAGGAATATAACCACGAGAGCTAAACTTACTCATCACGAGTTCAACCCAAATTTTCCTCTGTCACTCCTTTGCCCAGTGCTCTCACAGCACACCTCCTTCAGGCCCTGCCCCATGTGGGTATTGATCAGTACTTCATGCCTCTTTTGCTTTTGCTTTACATAAGCTCTCAAACTCAGCAACAAGTTAGTTTCCTCCTGTGTTTTTCTTTGAAGGACTGCAGCTAAATGATCAAGAAACAATTCCGAGACCTTCACAACAACCTGTGGTTTGTCCCCCTTGACAAACTGATGACTTAGATGACCACAAAGTCTCTGACTCTGAGGGCTCTGAGATACTGGGGCCTGGCTTTCACCACATTCAGCCCTCCTAGAACCCCTTGGCCACCACACAACCCCCAGTGCCTCTTGACACAGTGTGAACAGTTCTGCAGCTTTCCCAAACCACATGCTGTATAACAAGAAAGACACAAACAGCGGATTGTGGAAAGTCTCCACCTCTCTGGCTTGCCCACCGTAATGCAGATACGCCCTGCCAGAGGAAGGGCAGCATCCTGCTCTGAAACCACAGATCCTTCCCCATGTCTGGCACACACGAATCTTGAGGCTTAGCATAAAAGTTAGGGTTACATTTTAAATATAACTTCTGGATTTAAAATAACAGGACTGGAAGGAAGAAAAAAGCCTGTGCGAGTGTGTAGTGTTGACAGGATGTCACACCTTAAAACACAAGCCTCTCTTTCTGGACCAGGGTACAGATAAAGCAGAGAACTACCCAAACAGGGAGGAAATTCAGATATTTCCAAGAAAAGAAGAAGACTTCTGTAACCCCGTTACCAGACTCAACAAGAGTGCTTACAAAGACCTTCATGCCCAGTGAGGATAATCTGAGCAGAGACCACCACAGTCAGAGGAGGATGGACAGTTTGCTACCTGGCACAGGAATGCCAAGATTCAGGAAGTCCCAGCTATCCCAGAAGGAAGCACATTCCTGGTGCTATAGATGCCTTCCTTACCCACCCACTGTGCCCTCTGGCTGGCCTTCTGGCCTGTGTCCAGGCTGCTTCCATTTCCTCCCCTCTCTGTGATTTACCAAATATTTAAAGGTGTTACAAAACCAGAGTGGAGGCAAAACAGCCACAGAAATGATTTGAGGACTTCAGAAAAAGCTTAATGGTGACAAATTTAAAGAGCTCGGCCTGCACCATGTGTCAAAGGGCTGGGAGATGAGTCAACTTCAACACAGGCACCACAACAAGAGTAAGGTATTGGGGAATAAGTTGGTCAGCAATTGAAAACAAGTCCTTTTATCAAGAGACAGTCTGACACAACCTCAGCTGTACATGCCAGCTCTGGCTGCAGTTAAATAACACGGTATACTGCTGAAGCAGAATTAAGATTTCTTGGGTTTTCTGGTGTTTATTTTTCCCCTTCCCAAACTGCGTAGCAAAACTCAAAACTTCTGAAAAACAGGAAATGAAGAATTAAGATACACACCCACACAGCCTTAACTCTCCCTCCATGGAGCTGGCAGGAGACCCCAGGAATGGTCTGCAAGCGTGCCAGCTGAAGTCTCACGTGAGAGCAGCAGCACCACAGGCTGATGGGATTGGTGTGAACAGCCTGGCAGTGAGTGAGACCAGTGCTGTGATACAGGGATTTCGGGGCTAAAAAACCAGTGCCACATGCAGCCCCATCACACGTGATGCATGAAACAGGTGCATCACACAGCCAAGGGGAAAGGCTGTACTGTACAGCCAAGGAACCTCAAAGAATAGAAGAGTTTGTGTCCTTCCAGAGGAGCTGCATCCAAGCACCAGGCAGATGCAGGCTACTTGTGCCAGTGCTACCCAGAGGCAGAGAGAACACACACACACACACACACACACACACACACACACACACACACACACACACACACCCCACTACGTCATTGGAAAGAATAGACAATCCCTAGCTTAGCTGGAGGTTGAACAGCTTCTGCTGGTTAAGCCAGTGAACAGTCAATCCCTCAATCCATCCCAGCCACCTGGAACTTGGGCTGTCACCATCAATCTGTTATTCCAGAAACTGCCCAACCTGCCTAAGGTATGCCTGGAAAAAGGACTTCCCTCTGCTCACAGCGAGTGGATGCTCCAGCCCCAAACCTGCAAGCAGCAAAGAACACAGAAGAATCCAGGTGACCCTCAGGCCAGCTAAGATTTCTACCTTCCTCTTCCTTCCTGCTGGCACGACCAGCTCCTTTCCCCAAAATGCTGCTGTAGAAAAATTAATGAATAACCAAATGCCTTCAAACAGGCTCTGCAGTTTAGGGGCACAGCCCCAAGATGGCACTGCCCCACCCCACTAACCACCAAACCACATCAACCTGGTTTTACCAGGTCCACCTTTCCCTGCAGTCAGGTCCCTCCAAGGCCAGAAAGGCAGGAGACACCACCTTCAAAACCAGCATGCCACAACCCCGCAGCTGCTTGGTCTCACTTGCAGCTTTGCTTCCAGCTCTGCAGAGCTCAGTGATCCAGCAGAGCCTGCCCCAGCATAGGCACTGTCTCTCCTCGCCCTGTACTCTGCACTGTGAGAGGTCTCCATCATCCATTCCCAGCAGATCCCTGGGACAATAACAAAGCTCTCCATGCACAGCCTGAGAGGCCTAACATCACTGCTGCTAATCACATACCACTGGAATGCAAAGGAGATCTGACATAACCTGAACAGGCTGGGTCACACAGCCAAGAGAGAAGAGTGCATACTCAGCTGTTTCCACAGCTATCTACTCAGATATGGAGAGGATTGAGCAGAGGAGATGAACAGTGCTCAGTTTCACAGCAGGAAAACTGTAACATCCAGAATATTATTCTCTTCCAGACAGCCACAACCTGAAGAGGAAGCACAAACCTTTGGAAGACACCAAGAATACTCCAGTACTCTAAATTCCAATAACACACTAATATAACTGAAGAAATAAAGGCAAGGAAATGCAGGTGTGTGTAGCCATTCCTCGTGCTGCAACCAGGTATTTCAAAAATTTTATGCCTTGCAGCTACACAGTGGACCGTCAGCAAAGGCTGCAGGCCAGGGGCAGGACTGAGGGACACGTTGCAGTACACAGCCCTAGCACAGCAGAGAACAGACTCTGGATGATGCAGCAGCTCCTCAGCACCCACACTCCAACCAAAGCACTCTGTCTTTCAGAGCATCAGGATTTCACACTTGCAGCACTCAGGTCTGCAAAGCTAGTTTTGAAAGCAGAGCTCCCCAGAGATGAGCTCTGTGAGCAGGGGAAGGGAAGACAGGACTCACAGGACTTAGACTCCCCAGGATCCAGTCGCAAGTCACAGAAGAGGATCTTTGGTGGGGTGGACAGGATACACTGACCCCGCTCTCCTGGAAGAGAATAAGAAACACATGAATGCTACACAGCCTCAGGCTGTATTCAGGTCAAGCTTTATGTCCATGGGTGGGGGGAGCAGGGAGAAGAGAGCCAAGGAGGAAGCATCTCTTGCCCTGGTCATATCATGAGACATTGACACTGCAGCTGTCGTGTTTCAATCCAAGCTAGCGTCTCTGTGATTTCAGTATTACCAAGGTTTCACAATATCCATCACCAGGAAAGCAACACAAACTTCCCCCTCACTTCTATACATGCTGCATCAAGACACACACATTATGGTCTGCTTGACTCCTGTCCACTGTGCTCTCACTGTCTCTACCTGCGTGACAGGCAGGAGTGACACTCACCTCTGTTGGGGACAAAGACAGTCTCATTCTCCGCCTGCACATCGTGCTTGCTGCCATCAGGGGGAGGGAGTGCCACCCGGTTCTCGCTGGCATGAAACTGGCAGTGGATCTGGGCGCTGGCCCATGCCAGCATCTCACTGAAAGCAAAGAGCAACACTCGTATCTCTGCTTTAAACCTGAAATACAGCAGGCAGGAATTGGGAGAAGAGCAACTCTGTCTGCTCAGTTCCATGCAGGACTGCTTGTCTGGAAGGAAGAAGGCCTTGCTTCACTGTCACTGAAGCCACTCTCACAGTCCCCTTCCAAACAAGCCTTGGGACGAAGCTCAAGCTGGGATGCTGACTCAAAGCACTTCCAACCCAGCTGCTGCCAACAGCTTCACCCAAAGCCTGGCTCTGTGGCCCAAGCACTCTTTTTAAGCAGCAAAAATTGCAGTCTGAGCCACCACACCATCGGCACAGCACTGACATGGCAGGATAAAACACATCTGCCCCAGGAAACATGCTGTACACTCACGGCAGAGGACAACAGGCAGTGGAGGTCAGCAGCCCCTGCCCCCTTCCATGAGGACAACAGACAAGGTGGCTTGTACAAAACTTCACAGGGATCTCTCAGCAAACATGCTGAGGTCAAGTGTTCCAAGATCCAGTCCAAAGCCTTACCCATTTTTTCATCTTTCTCATCATCCACAGATTGGGACTGGCCACTCACTGCAGTCTTGCGAGGACACCTCAAGCTGCTGCATGTGGGCCCTGGCAGAGGACACTCAGCCATGAGGAGTTAAATCCCCAGCTAGAGGTGACATAAAGAGCAGCACTCTGGTAACAACACAACCATTAAGGGAGTGGCCAAATTCTAAAGCAACAAATTCCTACAACCTGGGCTTAGCTGCCCCTGCCCAGAGCACAGAGATGCCCCAAGCTCAACACTCCTTGGGGCAGGTAGGCACAGACATGCTCCCTCTGGCCCCGCAGCACCATCCCCATCAAGAACATCAGCTGCTGTTTGTGCCAGATCAAAGAAGGATGCTTATGGGTCTTTCATTAGGACCTACTTACTTCTCCTTATGCAAGGACTTTGCTGACGGCAACAGGGGAGGCAAAGGCGTCATTTTGACCCTCTCTGTACAGCCACAGGAATTAATGTAGGGCTATCCAGCACCAAAAACAGTCTCGTGTTTTGGACTCTGCTGTGACATCAGCCATTCCAAAGGGCACTTCCCATGGTACTAGTGACACTTCTCAGTTTCCAAATCACTCCTCTGTTTTTATTTCTTTAGCAGTCTCTATAGTTTGGCCAGTGAATAGTTCCTCTGCTGTTTTATAACATCATGATCTGATCAGTAAGCACCAACACCAGAGCTTTAGGTGGCAGAGGGATTTTTTGTGGCACACGGGTATCCCTCCATGTGACAGATCAGAGCAGTTTAAGGTCTGAATGAACCAGGGAAAAAGGTGTGCTGTATTTGTGTCAGCTGACTAATGATGCGCTATTTGATCTTTCGTATGTGCTGGCTGCCCTTACCCAAACACACCCCAGTTACTATACCTAGTTGCTTTGGGTCCTACAGTTCTAATTCCTTTTTTAAAAGCACCAGCATGGCTTTTTCAATCAGGGCTGCCATATGTTTTTTGTTGTAGGGTTATCTGCTGTTTGGAAGGAGAGAATTGCTCTTGCTTGAGGCAATGTTTGCTAATTTTATATAAGCTTAGAGTGATTACAGTACCTTCAAGGTACATTTTGAGGGTTTTCTTCTTTATTTTTCAGTATTGCTTTACAATAGGCCACCGGATTGTTTTCATTTTTTCTAGCCAGCTATCCAAACAAAATTTGCATGTTCCTTCCTGCCAGCAGAGCTGGCTTGTTCAGCTGGTGCTTGTTCAGCAGTGGAGGATCCTGCACTGGTGCTGAGGTCACTTCCCTCCAGTGTTACCTTTCCCCACAACTCCTGTAGCCTACATGGGACATGCTCCGTGCAGCCTCTGGGTAGAAGAGATTTGTTTCTTGTACCCACCATCAAATTCATTTCCTGCTTTCTTTCAATTCTGTCCCTGTGCTCAAAATGCAGCCTCTCTATCCCTCCACCTGTCGGCTCCAAAACCTTCCAGGCTCTATCTGCCTGTTGCAGTCACGGTGCTTTGATCTGGCTCCTGCCTTTATGAAACCCACAGATTCGTTTTCCAAAACCACCAATCTATTTGCTGTTGCCACTCATTTGACTTAGCCACATCTCATCTGATTGATCATCTGGGGCTTTTCTTATTACCTTGAAAACTTTTGTTTTTAAAGAGGTAGTCTTCCACAGATCACAACACATTCGAAGTTTTAAATGAAGCTCTCATAAATGCACTGCCAACTCCCCAAACCATGCCACCTGGCACCCTTGCAGTCCCATGTTTTAGAAGTAGGCAAAACAACTCCTGTCATCACACAGGACAATACTCTGGGAAGCTGGATGCTTATGCCACAGCTGAATTTGAAACCTGAACTGAGCAGCCAAAGCAAAAGAGGAAGAAAAGATGGGAAGTTAAGGAAGGCAATAAATACAGAAGCCCTCTGCTGCTGAGACTGCAGGCACTGCGAGTGGGCCCATCAATACAATCACACGTGAACATCATACTGGTGATGAACCTGACGAGGCTGGAAACAGACACTTCCCAGGAAGGACTCAAGATGTGAAAGCACTCTCCACTCCCTAAAGAATCAGACAAGGCACACACTCAGCGGACATGAAGGCTTTGGGTCATTACTTGTGACATGGAGTCACCACCTATGAGCCAACACGGGAAGCTCTCATCTTGTCACATTTCCTCAGCACTGCTAAGGGGAGATGCAGTACTCAAAGGCTGGGCCACAGAAAATGTGGCTACAGAAGGTGCCCCTTTCACACCCGCCCCTCTGTCTCTCATCTCTGGAGGCAAAGATCACATTGATCTATCCAGCATTGCTGGACAAAAGAGAGCTCCTTCCACAAATGCAGGAAATAATGACGTTGCCTGGATGTTACTCTGTAGGACTGTCACCCTGGCGTGACCAGATATCCCACTTTGACAGCCAGTTTGGGTTCATTTTCTGCCAGTCACTGTCACAGAGGGCTCAATTGAGGGACAGAGAACTTCTAATTGCATACTTCTTTCCTTGTCTACTTCTCGGGGGCACAAAACCAGCATAATTACCTCAGCTTCTCCCCCAAAATTGAGATGGCGCAAGGCCTCCTTAAGGGAGTGCCTTGAGTAGGGAAGTCTCAAGGGGCTGAGCTGGCACCATTTCCCCACAATGCAGACATGACTACTGCTCCAGAGTGGGAAGAGAGGCTGGGCCACTCCCTCTGGAGGGACCAAGGCAGCTCCAACATTTGGAGGCTCTGTGCATGGACTGGCACAGGCTCCCATACCTGCTGGCAGAGGTCGACAAGGCCGATAATGGGTTGGTGAAGGTGATCACACACTCCAGCACCTCCCCTGCCAGGAACACAGGCCCACGGCCCAGCTTGGCCAACACTTCGATCATGGCTTGGACAATCCTGCTGCACACCTGGCAAAAAAAGCCAACAGTGGGCAGGTTATAACAGAATCATAGACTCAAGGAATCACTGAACGGTTTGGAGTGGAAGACTCCTTAAAGATCCTTTAGTTCCAACCCCATTGCCATGGGCAGGGACACCTCCCACCACACCAGACTGCTCAGGACCCCAATCCAGCCTGGCACTGAACATTTCCAGGAATAAAGCAAACACATTTTCTCTGGGCAACGTGTGCCAATGCCTCGCCACTCTCACGGTAAAGAACTTCTTCTTAATGTTTAATCTAAACGTAGGCTCTTTTCAGTTTAAAGTGCTGTCACAGAGACACGGAGAGAGGGCTGGGCAGTGCAAGTGAGGGGGAATGGGGACACAGACACATACGCACACAAGAGGTGTGGGGGGAAACACGCACAACCCCCTCCTTACAAACACACACATCTTCCTCCCAGGGCAACAGAGGTAAGGGGGGGTCAGGACTCACCGCAACGGTGAGAAGGGACAGCCCTGACACTCGCAGCCCTGCGGTCCCTAACGCAGACACGCACAAGGATAGCTCCACCCGAGGGTTCAGCGACACAGGGCCGCAAACTTTCCGCGGCTCCCGCCTCGGGCCCACTCACCACCCGCACAGGCCGCGCTCGCCGTCCGGCACCACTGCAGGCCCGGCTGCCCTCAGCCGCTCGGCGGGGATCGGCAGCGCTCGGGCAGAGTTCGGCAAGGCTCGGACAGCGCTCGGGTACGCTCGGCACTCGGGTTAGACTCGGCAACGCTCGGGTTAGACTCGGCAACGCTCGGGTTAGACTCGGCAACGCTCGGGTTAGACTCGGCAACACTCGGGTTAAACTCGGCAATACTCGGGTTACAATCGGCAACACTCGGGTTAGACTCGGCAACACTCGGGTTACAATCGGTAACACTCGGCAAGAATTCGGGCACCCTCCGTCGGCTCACGGGCAGCTCCCGGCAGCTATCGGGCAGCGCTCGGCAACTCTCGCACGCCCCTCCGCAGCGCTCGCTCAGCGCTCGGCTACTCTCGGAATCTGCTCGGCCGCGCTCGGCCGGGCGCCCCCGGGGGCCGGCGGCGGGGCGGATCGGTGCTTCCGCCGTGCCCCGGGGGTGCGGGCGGGGCGGGGCGGGGCGGGGCGGTGAAGAAGAGGGCGCGCACGGGGCGGGGGGCGGTGATGGCGGCGGAGGCGGCAGAGGAGCCGCTGATGCGGCGCTACGAGGGGGCAGCTCAGGGCCGCGGCGTGGCGGCGGACGGCTGGCGCGTCTGCCTGGCACACAGCTTCGAGGAGCTGCGGCAGCCCTACGGCGCCGGGGATGTGCCGCTCCGCGATGTCCTGCGGCACATCGGCCTCGCCTTGCGGTACAGCAGGGGATGGAAGGGGGCCGGGAACACACCGGGATGAGGGAGGGCGTCCCGCGGGGTACACAGCGTTGTGGTGGAGCCGCTCGGTGCCGGGCGGGGGGGGTGTCGCCCCCGGGGAGACACCGGCGGTGTCCCGGCGTACGGAGGGCAGAGTCCGGCGGATCACGGAAGGCCCCAGGCTGGCGGGAGCCGCCCTCCTGCCGCCCGGAGCCGCCGGCACCCCCAGCCTTCCTGGCGCCGGCAATGAGAGCAATTGGTACGAAAGGGGCAGCACCCGGCGCTGGCGCTCCTCAAAACAGGGGAAGCGGAGAGGACTGGGAGCGTCGCTTGGGGATGGGGTCCCCCATCTTCCACCCCCAGGACTCATCGCTACCGCATCCTCCCCGGCATCATCCCCAGTGCTGGCAGCTGGAGGTTAAGCTGGGGCCAGCTGGGAGGGGTTTGGAACGCTGTGTGCTGTGGCAGGTTTGGGAACGGGGCACCTTTCCCGGCTTTGCGTTGGGGTGAGCTGGAAGTAACGACGGAGAGCACGCGTGGAAAGCGCGAGTGTTGTTTTAACCTTTAGCGCTGGAGTCCGTGTGCTGGCAGTGTTTGTGCACCCGTCAGGCTGAACGCTGGGACCAGCGACGGCGTTGCTCATTTCCTTGTTCTGGATTTATGTCTCTTGCCTCCATTTTCTGCTGGTGCCCTTGGAGGCAGCCACTTGCCAATCTGGTTCCGGCAAAGCTGGATGAAAGGGCAGATTATGGATTGCTTCGGGGTACACGACATGCTGGTCTGAAGTGAGACACCCCGGTGCGAGCCTGGGCATCGGGGAAGGGAGCGTGTGGGTCATGCACCGGAGATAAATAAAGGCTGCTGGAAAAGCTGCTGCGGCAGGTTGGGATGAGCTAAGTTTGTGGGAAAGTTCTGGTGGGGTGAGCAGGTAGGGGAAGCAATGCTGGCCTTATTCTCACTGAAGTCTGGAAGTGCCTTATATCAGTCCTAGGGGAAGGTCTTTGAAAGCAAGAATCTTGAAGTCAAACTGCTGCCTCTTCTCCTGTTCAAGTTTAGGACGTAATTTGGTTGTTATCTCAAAATACTTTTGCAATGGCAAGAGCTTCCTTGCAAGGAGATTCCAGCCTCACGAGCAGAGGACACTAAGTGCTAGGGTGATGAGAAATACCTGTGTGGGTTTGATTTAAAACCCAAGGCCAACATTATTGGCTAAAAGGACAGCCCATTCAGGGCAGCAGCATCCTTCAGGCATTGGTGAGTACCTCAGCATCTGCCTGGCTGGGGCAGCCAGCTCATGGAAACCTGGGTCCTCTCCTGCTGCGAGAGGAACCTGGCGCTAAGTTCTGTGTTGTGGTGCAGGGATCTGTGAAGCCCTCCACATTGGCCTGCCCTTTCCTGAATGACCCATGGTGAGTGGCTCCTGTGCCTGGGATGTTCTCAAAACTTGGCATGGCTTGGTGCACCAAATGCAAAGTCACCTGGTGCAGGTGCTTGTAGCCACTGGGAGTGCCTTGGGGTCAGTGCACGTCACTGGCTCAGGAGGTCCAGGACCAGCAGAGGAGACACCACATCCTGGGTTGACATTTTGGGGTTGAATTAAACATGATGATGGGTGCCCTTGTCTGCAGCACCAGCCCTAGATGCAGGTGACATGGCTGGGGGTGTTGACAGTCGTGGGGCAGGATTTTTTGTTAATCAGGGCTCATTGGGGTAACTGGTGGGGTGCATGCGCGTCTGGAAAGAACAGGTTGTGCAGAGGACTCATCTGGGGCTGGCAAGGCAGGAGGAGAGGTGCTGGTAGCTTTCTGCAGAGATGGCTCATGTGTCCTCAGGTCACAGCATGAATCCAGATCAGCTGGGTGATGTTCAAACAGGTTTCAATTCCACTGCCAGTTTGAAGGGGAAGAAATGCCCTCCAGCCCTGGTGGGGCTTTTGGTGCTATAGAATATAAAGTCTTTCTCCTGGTTATTCTTCAGCCCTGGCAGAGCTGTTAATAGCCAACAACTGGGCATCAACCACTGGGTTTCTCTTCTTGGCTTGCATGATTTTGGGAGATGCTGGCAAGAGAAGAGTTTACTATTGAGATGGTAAAATGACTTTGGCAGTAAATCCCAAACTTTTTCTACTGTGTTCTGCTGTAAAAACTACTTCCTGAAATCCATCTCCTGCCTCCTTTCTTAGATGTCAGGATGCCCCACTAGGCTGTGCTGCAGCCACTCTGCCTGGGCACCTTATTTCCTGTTGCCAGAAGCCTGCTGGGGAAGCAGCCGGCTTGGTTCCCTGATGCTGGGTTGAAAAATAATAATAATCATTTCCTTGAGAGAAGGAGCCCTGCCAAAACCTAGCCTTGGCAGGGTAAAGCCAGGGCTGTCTTAGCTGGAGAAGAGCAGTTGCAGCAGATGTAGCTAGAAGATAGTGGCAGGCCCTGGTTCAGGGCAGTCACACAGGACAGGCTGGTTCTCTTCATGCCCTGAATCTCTGTGAGCAAAACATCCATAGACAGTAAAACACAAAGCTGGGTCTGTAGGAGTGGAGAGCAGGCTGCGGTTAGGTCCTGTGAGGATGCAACCCAGAAAATCTCAACCTGAGAGGGATTTGAAGACCTTAGATGTTGGTGAATAAAGGTGAAGTGCTCCAGTGAGCAGCCAAAACATCAAGTGTGAGTTGTTTCTGTTTGGGAAGCATAGTAGTAGAGGTGTCATGGCCGGGCCTCTTCCCCTTGCTCCTGGGTGTACATGTCCCAGGGGGTTATTGCTCGTTGCCCATCATCTCCTGTGCTCTGCATCCTGTGAAACCAGGGGCAGGACAGGCTGTGTGCTCCTGGTTGGGGTGATTTTCTGCTTGGCAGTATGGCATGGATGTCTGCAGGTAGCTCAGGGACATTGCCCACTCTGGGAGCTCCTGTGCCCTCACTGCCCACCTGGCACCCAGGGCCATGGAGCTGCCAGCTGGGTCTTGCCTGACTGTTTGCTGGGCAAGGTTCAGCAGTGTCTGGTCTGGTAGCTGATTTCCATGTGCTAATTGTCACTGTATAGAAGGCTTAACTTGGGGCAGTTTATTAGCCAAAGCCAGTACTTTACAAGCACTGACTTGGAGCCCAGCCCCGCACCTCTTGCCTGGAGCAGTGCTGGCACACCCAGCCGCAGGTGTGACCCTATTTGGGTGTCTTGATTCCCAGACCTTTGGGTGAGAAATTATCTGATGGGCAGTGCTGGTCCGTGCAGCTGGTGTGCAGGCGGAGGCAAGTCCCCAGGATCCTGCCAGCTGCAGACAACAACCATCACCACTTCAGAGCAAGGCTGCCCTGTGCCCTCTGCCTCTGATGACGTGGCACAGGGATGTGGTAGCGTATGACAGTGGGGACTTGGTAGAAGAGCAAGGCTTATGTCCCTGGAGCAGTGTGTGTCTCCTCTGGGCTTGCACCTCTGCTTGCAGGCCTTCCTTAGCAGGACATTGTGTGCCAGTCATGGAGGTGGTCCTTGTGTGCATTCGCTCTTCTATCCATGAATGTCTGGTAGAGCCTCCTGTGCTACATGAGCTTGAGAGTTCTGCTCTTGAGTTGCCCTTGCAGTCAGTCCTGAGCTGCCTGGACTCTTCCTGCTTGTGCTTGCTGACCAATGCATGCTCCAGATGGGTGATAGAGCCTTATCACCCCTTGTGCCATGGGCACAAGGGCACAGGTTCCTGTTGTACATCTCTACAAGGAGGGAAAGCTCAACCTGTGCTCATCCTGCCCAGTGACACTGAAAGGATGGTGTTGCCTGCTTCTGACTTCTTCAGTACTTCTCTTTCCCTTGCAGATATTTCAGGTGGTGGGTCAAGAAGACCATCATAGAGAAGAAATCTGCCTTCATTGACCTCTTGTGTGCCGTTCCTCTGCAGCAGATTTATGGTCAGCTTCCACTTTGGGCACTGGGGTGGGCAGGGGTTCACATGGAGTCATCAAGGTGCTAGATGGAACGAGTGAGTCAAGGAGGTTTTGCAATGTGGGCAGTGTGAGTGGCTCTCCCCTGCAGAGATGCATGGGGAGAGTTCTTGAGCCAGGTGCCACCGGGGGGAGGAAGGGGGGCGCTAACTATTGGTGTCTTTGCCAGGGTGCCCGCTGGGCGGGATCGGGGGAGGCACCATCACCCGTGGCTGGCGGGGAGAGTTCTGCCGCTGGCAGCTGAACCCTGGCCTTTACCAGTACGAAACAGTCATCGCCAACCAGGTAGGGTCTGAGGGGAGTGAGCGTCACTGCAGCAGCCTGGGCAGTTGGGACCTCTGCCACAGGGCTCCTGTCACCCCCTGCACGTGCTCCTCTCCTCCACAGTTCACGGTGTGCCTGCGGTGCAAGGGGCAGACGATTTACCAGCAGGTCTTGTCCGTGGAGAGACCCAGCAGCCTGCAGGGCTGGAACTGGGGCTACTGCGGCCACTATGCCTTTTACCATGCCCTGTACCCACGTGCCTGGCTGGTCTACGAGCTGCCGGGGCAGAGTGTGGTGCTCACTTGCCGACAGGTCTCTCCTGTCATCCCCCATGACTACAAGGTAAGGCAGTGACGGCATCCGGGAGGGCAGAGCCGCTCGTTAGCCGGGTTTCCCAACATTTCCCGGTGTCTGCGCCCAGCAGTGGTCCCAGG